>VWZO01008425.1:0-17141 GCA_013396975.1 Bucco capensis | reverse complement strand
GTGCCCACAGCAGAGGGAGCATTAAACTCATTGCCCACAGGAAAGTGTGGGGAGTGATACTCATGTTCCTAGAATCCTTGGATGGGTAGGATGAGCTCATTAGCCTTCTGGCAGTCATCCTAGGAGAAGGACAACTCTGATTCCAAACCCGGGCAGATGGAGCTCATTTAGCCCTGTAAGGCCTTCCATCTAAGAGGTTAAACCTCCATCCTAAGGACTTGGCTGCCAGCGTCCAAGCTTGCTAGGCCCTGGCAGATGAACCTTAGCACTAAAGGGTGGGTCCAGCTCTGCGCATGCTGTGTCTCACCTAAAAAAATCCATAGTGCAGGCTCGAGGGTGCTATCTGCTATCCTCTTTTTATCAGTGCACTTGGAAAAGGCACTGAGGAGGAGCGTGGATGGAGCCCTCCCTGGAGCTTCGTTCGCGAAGCCTAGCCATGACGATGACAACCATTTCACTGCACTGTTAACTTTCTAGTCCCAATTCCTGATCCTTACACCTAACTCTGGTACACAGATTTTCAGGAGTTCCTAAAGGAGTTTGCTCTTATTTGATGATTTGAAAAGGAATCATATTTAACAAAAACATCTGTTTGCAGCTTACATACCTGCAAGACTGTACCTGCAGGATCTGTAAAGCAATTGGCAGCTAGAGATCCTTCTCTTGTAATTAAAGAATTATTTTATTTTTTTTTTTACTAAAAAGATACATTAGGGCCTAAAATATCAATATAAATGATTGGCAAGTTCTGCATGATTTTCTTTTCCAGAAACAAAAAAAATGTCAGAAGGATATAGCTAGGCAAGTGTGAACTGTGCAAATAGTGAATTTGTCTTAGAATATAGCCATATTGGCAAATCAGAAAAATAAACAAAAACCCCCTACATTGTATCAAAGAAGACTTTAGATGAAAGAAAAGTGTGTCAGTTACTTTAGAGCAGAATTCATTAGCCTTTCTTTTAAAAAAAAAAATCTCTGTTTATTATTCTAGATTTTCTTTGAGTTTTTGTTTTGATTTGGTTTTAGTAACAAAAATATTGATTAATGGCATATTTGGGGAACAAAACTTAGCAGTTTCACAATGTCTGTGCTACAGAATTCTCAGATTAATTTTACTTGGAAATTGTGGTGAAAGAAATTAAAGGAAATGAGTGGAAGTTTTCCATGTAATATTATTTTTACCAGAATTAAGCAATTCATTTGCCTTGGGAAACTGATGCAAACCCCAGATATTCCTCTAGATCTTGAGAAGAACATGTAAGACACATATATTCTGCCAAAAAAAGTTTTCAAGCAGTGAAATCCAGCATATGCATTTGGGTCAGTTACGTACAGTGCTCTGTGAGATGGAGGTGATGCAAAATGCTACAACTTCATATCTAGCTCCACCAAATATAAATAAAATACTATTACTAGTTCCTTATCCACACAGAGAAGCACAGTGCCAGATCATTAGCATTTCATTTAGTGAAAGTACTGTCTAAATCTGCAGGCCCTCTGGAGAAATCCATCTGTTCTCATTAATCAGGGCATCTGTTTTGGCAACTAGCTGTTAACAAGAATTCTGTAGTCTGGATAGAAAATCCAAAAGCCATTTCTTTATGAATGTGATACGAGGTACCTTCTTTAGCAGATTGTGTTTTTTATTCTAATTCTTACTTTTCTTTCTTGCATCTCTGGGGATTTGCCCTGCCAAATCCACACCTGGAAGTGCCTTACTGAATCAGTGCCTAATCTGTCCTCAGCACAGTGAAAGCATACAGATTCCAGCTGGGTAAATGAGAAGATGGATAGTTAAGAATCCTTCCTCAGACATATCAGCCCTGAGTAATTGATCTCTGCCTTCATCATCCATGAACACACTCACACTTTTGCTAGCATGGGGCTGAAATACAGTTTCTGAGGCTATGCTGAGAGGGAGAATTTGTCCAGGGGCTATAATACTGCAGAATGTTATTTTCTTCAGCATTTTATTGAGACAACTAAGTTGGACGTACTAAGAGAATTGAGTCTAGGATAATAACAGTTGGAAATAAATAACCTTGTCTTGAGATTAAATGGGTAGAACTTTAAAGAAAGTAAGTAATTCATTGTGTGATCTGTATATCATGACTTACATGAACAAATTTCCACCCACTTGTCTTCACGTACTGTGAGGAGAAGAAATCTTTTTGCTGATAAGAAAAACTTCTAGTTTAATTCTATTTAAAAATGATCATTTTAACAGGTATGTGGAATGAAAAGCAATCACAGCCCCTTTCCATCTTCCCAGCAATAAAACCAAGAAAAAAAAACACCTGCAAAGTATAGCCTCTCTCTCTGCTGTCATAAGAAATGTCAATTACTCATGGAGTAAAAAGAGCTGATGCATTAAATTGAATTATGAAATGGTTTCCTCCATATCTAATTATTCTTTTCTGATTTGTTACCCCAGTGAAAAACATTATTCTTATAGTAGAATCAATATGAAGCAAATTCACTATGAAGCAAAGCACAGGTTAGTGATCTGCATACATGCTTGGGAAAGTGGAACACAAGTTCTAAGTCCAATTCTGAATATAATAACTTTGGTGGCCCCAGACAACATGTTCTGGGCTCAGATCAACACACTCTCTCTATTCAGCAAGGTATTTAAGTACATTAAGTAAATAAGTCTCTCTGGGATTTAAGCAACTGGTTAACAGCTTTGCTGCACTGCAAGGTGTTTATTGTTGAACCTTGGAGTAATAAAGGAGACATAGAAGCAGTTAGATCTTTGGGGTGCTAGCTGAAGACTCTGTTAGTTTTTGTAGTAAGAGTATCTGACATAGCCAAAATAAAAACAAGGGTAGGACTTTGGACAGAGAAATAGTGTAATTTAATAACAAAGAGAAATATATTATCCCAGAAGACAAGAGCTCTAAAACTTCTCATTTGTCTTGTCCTTGCTGAGTCAGAGAGACTGTGAATATGATAATGACTATGGAAGAATTTTCTTCATTAATGCTCACTAAATGTTTTTAATGAAAGTGTTAAACTTATGAAATTTCTGATGTAGAAAAATACAGTACTTCCTAGAATAAATTTAATAGCTTTCAAGTGACTATAAAGACAACACTCACAAAAAAAAATCAAGTCTATCTTTGTCTAACAGTCAACATAAGTAGCTTGATCTTTAAAAGGGATGAGTAGTAGCAGCAACTGAAGTCAATGGAAATTGTCATTACTCTACACTGTGCTATCTCAGACCCTATATTTGTCTTTGCTTCACTGCCTGTAGAGGCATTAATACCTATTCACCTATCTGGGATGAGAGGCATCAAACCCAACCATCTAAGACTGATGGGGTACATTAAAAGTCTGCCAGTTCAGTATACTGAAAAAGTATATAAAGTGTTTGGGGGTTTGTTTGGCCTTTATGTTTGCTATTTTTAAAAAAAATAATAACACTTTACGTTTTAATGGGAACTATCACAGTAGGAACTGAAATAACTTCTGAATATGTTTGATTTGAGGCAAAAAAAAATGACTGACAGTACTATAACTTTCTTTAACAAGAAAACTTCATGAAAAATAGTTTTGCCCAATAAGTCATTACAGAATTGTCACTTTGAATATAAAGAGGTGTTTAAGCTATTATAAAAAGGGACTGAACATCTGGGGAATGCATACTCAATTTACAGACTAAATATAATCTAAGGCTCTCATTTTCCACATGCATCTGATGTCCACAACAGGCACAGTCTGAAAATCCCTTGTGGTCTCCTGTGGCCCCTGGTGCCATAACTGTGCCCACAGCAGAGGGAGCATTAAACTCATTGCCCACGGGAAAGTGTGGGGAGTGATACCCATGTTCCTAGAATCCTTGGATGGGTAGGATGAGCTCATTAGCCTTCTGGCAGTCATCCTAGGAGAAGGACAACTCTGATTCCAAACCCGGGCAGATGGAGCTCGTTTAGCTCTGTAAGGCCTTCCAGCTAAGAGAAGGACACTCTAATAAAACCTATGTCCTAAGGACCTCGCTGCCAGCGTCCAAGCTTGCTAGGCCCTGGCAGATGAACCTTAGGACTAAAGGGTGGGTCCAGCTCTGCACATGCTGTGTCTCACCTAAAAAAATCCATTGCACAGGCTCAAGGGTGCTATCTGCTATCCTCTTTTTATCAGCGCGCTTGGAAAAGGCGCTGATGAGGAGCGTGGGTGGAGCCCTCCCCTGATGTCCACAAAATCAGTCAGAAATTCAAAGGCTGGCAGAAAGACCTCCTTGAAGTAGAGTAAAAAAATCATTCTTTCACCATTTGACTGAGGAGAGTGTATGAGTGGTTCCTAGGACTAGCTTTACTCCTTGCAAGGGATGGAAAAGTCACAACCTAGCTGTGAAAATACAGTACTTTGTTCAGCAATGACCCTCTTAAGGTCTCTTTAACAGAGAAAGGGTTAGGTAGTAGGATATACTAATGGCTGTTGTAAAACATGAAAAATATCTTTTCTGGATGATTCATAGATACACATTTGGAGATGAAGAGAGGTTAGAGAACATGGAGAATGATACAAGTGAATTAAGCCTTGACAAAGAGTCTGGTTCTGGCCTTTTTTGTGCTGTACTATCCCACACATAAGTTATGCTAGTTTCAGATCCTGATGAAGAGAAACATTGTGAAAATGTCACTTGATTACTTTGGAAAAGGGCAAAAAATTTCTTTAAACCTCAAAGGAAGATAAACATGTAGTGTACTATAGGAAGCATGAACTGGCAGCAGTCATCAAGGAGGCTGCTATTGTCACTTTATCTATATAAAGGCCTTACCAACATCCTTGATTAGAAAAGGATAACTGATCAGCTGGCAATCTCTTTTCACAGACTAATGTAACCAATTGCAGACTTTACCTGAAAGCTTAGGGGAAAAGAAAAAGAAAATAATTGCAAAATTATACAATATATTCCTTTATGGACCTATTAAACAACGATGAGAACATATCATGTTTTTCCATGTGGCTATACCTTTCTTGTGAGGCAGAGTGGTTGGGAACATCAAAGAAAGTAATGTAAAGAGAATCTAAATCAGTCAATATAAAATAGCTTGTAAGTATTAGGCTTCTTTAATACCAAAGGTCTCCATTCAGTGAACAGCTATCAAGACATAATCAGTCAGCACAGTGATAATGTCTGGGTAGTTTTGATGATCATAAACACAGGTTGTTAGAGAGATTTCTCTGGCAAACAGTTGCTTGAAAGTAACTTTCAGTTATATCTAATTTGAGATAAAATGCTAAAAGTGATAATGGAATTTTAAGGGACAAGATTCATCATAATTATACAGTGTTTAGGAAGAAAAGGCAACACTTTTTGCTGAAGCTGGTAAAAATTCTATTGACTTCACTGGGCCTAGGTTTAATTTAATGAAGCTTTAGATCAGCTTTAACCCTGTACTGGGTCCATCTAATCTTTTAATCTCTTGTGGTCTGTGAAGTCTTAGTTCGTAAGTGACAAGAGTGTTTTCATGTGATTACTTCTTGACCAGATCTTTCATAAAGTTTTCCTGAATCTTCTGGAAATGTGTTTATAACATAAAATATTATAGTTTTCTATTTATAGAAAATACTTTGCCTTGAAAATCCATAAATTCAGATAGAAAAACATAAAGTGTTTCCATTTTCAATATCCTTGATAGTTATTTAAGTTTCTCCAGCAACTTTACTCCCCCCGAAAGGAGTTTGTTGAGGTTGTCTTTTGTTGTTGGTTGTTTTCTTTTTCCCCTTTCCAAACATCATTGACCTGTAACATGCATTGATGTCTTTCTGAATTGCTGTCTCTCACTGTTCTGCATCACTTCCCTCTGAGCTCAGAGCTGCATATTCAAACAAAAACTTCTGTGTATATGATCATTCATAAAAACAGAAGCCAGTAAAAGCATATATAAACCCCCAAGATAATGATGTGTGAGGTAATTGATTTATTCATATTCAATAGAGACTGAAGCTTATAAATCAATTTTACCTTCATATATAAGTGAAGTGGCACATAGGTTAATAAATTTTTTAATTATACATTTTGTCTAGTGAAATTTAATTTCTCTGAGAAGATAAGTAATGTAACAAAATATAGTGTCATTTTTCTACCATAATAATACCAACAAAACTAAGAAACTTCTAATATTCCATCATTTATGTCAATCCATTTGGGTCAACTACATACTGAGATCTAAAATGTTTGCTTCATGGGAACTAGCCATTTGGAACAAGGTAAAATATAACCTAAGAGATTTGCAGTGCACATATTTATTGTAAAAGGCACTTGTTTTTAGAGTATTCTCTAGAACATTAATTCTGTGATGTTCAGCTGCAGGCTTCTGAAGTCAAATGCATCCTTTTGTATCTTTACACTTGGCATGTGTTAAGATTCAAGCAAGCAGTACTGTGGTATCAGTGTATCTGTTGCCCTAAAAAAGATGGAAATTGAAAACAGAAGTCTAAAGAACAGAGACAACAATTGTTTGATAGGAATGGAGGCATCCATTGAAGTAGCTTATCTAAAATTAGAGCCTGATGCCTCACTAAACCCTAAATAACAGTGTTTAGTTTATGCTGTCTTTGTTTACTAGATTTCATCTCCGCACGAATCATAAGAATGCACCTCTGGCTCAGACTAAATGGGATCCAAACCAAACAGAGCACATCTGTATTTTTTTCCCTCAGTATCTATTTAGTCCTAGTGTGATAGAGAAGGGCATTAATTTAACTGAGTGAATTTTAAAATAGCATAGCTCAAGGTGCCCTTTATTTTTCCTGCCTATCTAGCCACGCTGTCTGCTCATCATTCTCAAGGAGAATCAGACTCCTGAAGTTTTACAGCTCAACACAAATCCATCCCAGTCTGGTGACATCTGTTGTATTCCATAATTGGAGCTGGTTTACGAGCTCTCCAAAGCTACATTTGAAGTGATAACAACAATCTCACTTTCTATTACTTGTGTGGAAGCCAACATTTGACATATGTAGCTAGAAGGTAGATTTGTACTGTTTGAAGAAAAATTATCCTGGTTAGGAATGTTTTGACTCAGATTCCCTGCCCCTCCCCTCCTTCCTGCATTGGTCAATACTTTTGATTTTAAACTGAAATTCCTAATGAGAAACTGTTGGTTTCAGTGAAACTTTCTTTAGGAAACTCAAACAGATCCTGAAGGATACATAGACCTAAAACTCTCATGAGGGAAAACCCAGTTGCCACTAGATTGTATCTCAGAGTAGATTAGATTACAACTGCTCTCTAAATTTCTTTTGATGGAATATCCACTATGCCTGGGACACTGGCAATGGAGTCTGATCTCTCTAACTCAAATTCAATTATTTGCTCCATGTTAGACAGAGGAAATACTTGACTTGGGTCATTCATATCTTAGTAAGCACTTTGACCACCTCCAATGAATTGGAAAATGTTGGGAGCTCCTCTATTTTAGAAGGCAAAGAAAATGATAAAATGACAAATATCTCATTTTATATTTGATCCTGAAAAATAAAAAGGAATTGGACAAGAATCTGAAGATGGAAGTAGAGTGAAAAGCAACCTGAAATAGCATATTTGCACAATAAGGGTAATCATAAAATAAGCTTTGAGAGACTCTGGGTAGTGTTGGTAAGGTCACTTGAGAAAAAAAAAAAATCAAAGGAAATAAGGAAATCAGAAGAATTGCCAGTTGCTGATAAATTAGAAAAAGTTATCAACAGGATGAAATTAAATGAAAACATAGTAAAGGAAACTTTGCCTTGTAATAGTGACTATAAAGTGCAAAACATAACCTGGGCAGAGTACTATAAGAGGAAGGATCTGGGGTGGGGGAGCTAGGTGTTGAACTGCACAGAATTTAATACTGGCCCCTGTAGTGCAAAAGAGACAAAAGTTATTCAGATATGAACCAGTAAGAACATTTCAGATAAGGTATAAATTGTCAGAGGGTAACTACTGTTGGGAAGCACTCACCTAAGAGACTGAATCAAACACTAAAATTTACCAAAAGAGATGATAAACTGGAGAGAATCCAGTGGAAAAAACAAGAGAGCTGAGGGTTTCATAAACCCTCGACACTGAGGTAAGGATAAAAAGTCTCAAAAGGAAGTTATACAGATTTAGGTATCTGTTCATCATTTGTTTGCAGTAGATTATGTATGTGAAAAATACGAGTAACATTAAACACTGGCACAGTGCAATGTTTCTGGAGATTTGATGAAGAGCTTAAGATGAAAGTATGCTAAGAATGCCTCAGATATATTTTAACCTACCACAAAGCTGAGAGCAGAAGGAACAAAACCTGGAACTCCCCTCTAGCCTCACTCTTCCACATATCTGTGCCTTCAAGCTTCTCTGGTTTGTCTACCAAGGAGGTGGCAGTTCAATAGTGAGTGGAAGTGTTATCATATAAGGAGTTAACAAACCAGACCAAAGAAGAGGAAGGAAAAGCATCCAAGTCATTCTTCACAGTTATGCTCATCACTTGTTAAAACAAGTATACTGTGCTATTTTTAGCAAAGTTCCTGGAAACACAACATGCTGAATATTCATTATCCACAATAAAAGCTACAAGATGGTGAGCAATATTGTTCAAATCTTTCTTTTCTTTCACAAAATGGGGAAAGCTCAAAGCAAGTACTTGGATTTATTTATGCAGTGTTTTGCAATAAGAGGTGGCTAGACACCATCCAGCAAAAGATAATTTTCTCTCTTAAAAAGAAAATTAATTATTCACAGTATGTTTTCATTCAAGATCTAACAGGTCCCATGGCTGGCTGCTTTCCTGATGATTTGCCTCCCATCTCAGCTGACCAATTGGGAAGACTCTATTGGGAAATCAACATTTTTTAAACTTTCAGGCCACCCAAACTGAAGGGCAATTAGACACTGAACTTTCCTGTATAATGGACTTAATTTGCCTTGTGCTGCTCAAACTTTTGCCATCACTTTCAAGGGGAATTAAAAATTTCCATAGAAGTCACTAGAGACTTTGAAGTTTCCTATATGGATATTAATTTATTTGTCTTCAGATATGGATTTGAACAACAGACACTACCCAGGCAGGAATACAAGGCAATAAATGAAATAGTTAAGGAACCAGCACTCGTACTTCATGAAAAGCATGAAGTGGTCCTTCTGTAAGGGGGGAGGAAAGAAATGTGAACCTGCAATTAAATAATATTGTACAAGCACAGGGGATCAAGCAAACTTTCTGAGCCCATCTTGCATTTCCCAGGGAGGGAAGATTCCCAAATGCTCTCCTAGTTGATGGTCTTTTAAAATCGATTTTGTGCATATAAAACTGATTTGAGTTCACAGCAACACATCTCATGACTCAATGCAGGAAAGAGCTCAGATGAAGATCACAATCTCACTGACAGCCTCATTCTTCTCAGTCCTATTTCAGAGCTCACAGCTACCTGAAATAGACTGCTTTGCATTAAAAATAGTCTGCTATGTAGCACTGCATACCTTTGAAAACCTGAATCATTTGCTGTCTTGTAAGTAAAAGGTAGAATGGACTATCAGATGACCTAGCTCATCTTTCTTTGCAGTCATAGCATGACTTTGGATAATTTGTCTGTGAGACCTAAAAAGTCTCATTGACTGTAAGATTTCTATCAGGCAAGAAATGAATAGTGTAAGTTTCATGGGAATTCAATAGAAGTAAAAACATCACTATTTTTAGGGCTATGTAATCTATGAAGACCATATGCTGTGATTCTTCTATAGCTTGCTCAATGCTGCATATATGCTTCAAGTCCTTCATGCATATTTTCCCCTCAGATCTACCAAAGATATTTGCTGTGAGTGCTTCTTTCTGATGTGTTAACAAAAAATTAGCAATGGGGTACATTTTGAGGAAAAATGAGAAATCTTTCAGATTGCCAGGTTTTCATTTCACCTTATTGCTTCATGGGTTATGTCTATACCAGAAAATACAAGCATTCCCCAGAATATCTACTGTTAAGCTGCTGTAATGGTCCCAGACACCTTTTGGCACCCTCTAAAGCTGCTCCTGAGAATAACTGAGGAGTTAGCATACATTACAGACCTTTTTTCCAAGAGGTAGTTGGCATCCAGCTAACTTTTCAGAGAGGTGAATTCATTTACTTGCCCAGATGTAAGCCATTCTGTGACAGTTGGTTTAATTACTTGGAAGTGTTCATGGAGCATTTAGTTTGCTGCTATAGATATATCCATAGGGAATAAAATTAAACAAACAAACAAAGGGTGAAAATGTCCACCTGGAACCAAGAGTGGAATGGCCAGAACTAGACAAGAGGATGAAGGAAGCCAGGCTATCCCAAATCTACAGGCACAGCAATCTTAAGTCTGTTTTGCTGTTAATAACTAAAACTTAATTAACTTATTCCTATTGCAGAAGTTATTTTTCTCTCACATTTGCAAAGATTTTGTTCCTACTATTTCTTTAGGTCTTGTTTTCACCTAAAGTAATTCTCTTGGAAGAGAATCCCCCCAATCTACTCAGAGGGATGCAATCAAATTATGTACAACACAAGTCAGAAAACACAAATAAATTCTGTGGTAGAAATACCTTATATGTGGTAATTGAAAAAAAAACAAAACAACAACTCACACACAAAAAGCAACAACACCAGAAGAGAATGGAAGATAAGTTGTAGACACCTCACAAATAAGGTGAGTCAAGAATTTTTATCTTTATTACTTCCTAGCTGTGTTAGATTTTTCCTGTACCTCTGGAAAGTCACTCAGCATTCTTGGATTGGTATTTTCCATATCAGCACACTGATTCACATGTTAGTTAGAAGAAGCTTTGAAACTTGAAACCATTCACATTTTTATATTACTTGGTTTTCTTCAGGTGGAAACAGATATAAGGATGTAAAATACTATTTCAAAATCTGAAACAGCTTTTGAGTTCTGCTCAACTGTGTCTTGATATGCAAAAAAGAAAAGAAATTAATAACAGGAAAATACATTTGGCACTTTATGTGGCAAAATAGTAATGACTATTGTATTAGAAAAAGTAGTGAGTGAAAAGGCAGAAGAAAAATGTATAACATCAATTTCCATGCCTGTATTTATATCACTGGCATGACTTCAAATAAGAATACTATCCTAAGTAAATAAATATCTAAAATAATTATAGATATTTGTAAATATCTGTAATAAGTCGCATCAAGTAGAAATTTCTTAACATATATAATCAAAAAGAAAGGCAGTGGGAAAGACACACTTGCTTTTGGCTTCCAAAAAGCTGCTGTCTTCTGAGCCATTCATCATCCTAGTCCCTAACAGCTGTATACACTCTATTTTAAATTCATTATCTCTAAATATTTCATACAGTAAGAAAAGCATCTGGTCCCTGTCCAAAGTTCAGATGAACAGACTGCGAGGTGTAAAGCAGATATTATTTGGTATGTAAAAACCCAGAAATCATCTCTAGTGAATAGACTGTTAGCCTTCAATTGCTTTGCATAGATTTGTGTTTTTCTGTTGATTGGCTTGCAGTCAAAAGACACATGTAGTTATAAACTCTTAAATTCATAAAATCAGTCATCCTGCATAAGGAAGTAGCTGAGTCTTATGAGCTAAGTTGGCACAGAAGTACAGAGGAGTCCAATTTGTAAAAAACCTACAGATCCAGATAACAGTGAGCTCTACTTGTATAGACAAGAATTGGAATATTTGACAAAGCAAGATTTCCTTACTTGACTGTCCAAGTGATCTGACATAAACTGGTGTAACAACTCCAGTAAATAGTTTGTTATAACTGTGTAACCCACCTATATGCTCACTCCGCCCTGAGAAGGTACCTTTCCAGCACAATCAAGTCTATGCCATGCTGGTTTACAAACTATAAAGCTGAATCCTTTCTGTCCAGGCAAACAGTGTGGAAGTTCAGGTGCTGCATTTCTCATACATTTAAGAAGAAAATCTGTCTTGTTTCATCAAAGCTGCTGTGATCATCTTTGGAGCTGTTTTTTTCTTGCAATATATTGAGGACATTCGGTCCTCAATATGGAATGCTTATCATAGAAATAATTAACATAATACAACTGAAATGAAGATTGAATTAGTCAGGGAAGGAGAGAACAAGTGAGCTGCTTTTTTTTGGTGGTAAGGTAACTTATTTTCTATATTCATCTTTCCAGCTTTATCAGAAATTTGCAAACCTTAGAAGGTATATGCCATGAGAGGTATATATATTTTTTTTTGCTAGGTTTCTGTTGGTAGTCTCCTGGCAAAGTGTATGCTTGTACCAAGGTACCTCAGTACTTAGCAGATTTAGCACCTTCTACTTAGTGTGTCTCCTTAAAATTATTTCATATGGCTATGTCTTTGGCAGATGACAAGGTGTTTCTCCTGCATGGGGCCATTCTTCTTTCCATAGAAATGAGAGGAAGGGATTTGNACTGTATTGAGGGCTCCAGAAATGGGCTTCTTAGGCCAATCACAGTAGTAGCTTTTCTAGTAGCAAGACCTGCATTGTGGAAACAGAATTTAGTCCACCAAATCCCTAAAGAGAAATTATCTATGCTTCATCTACAACAAAGCTGTCTGGGTTGTACAGAAATATTCAGAGCAAGCAAGGGGATTCAATCAAAAACACTACTTCCTGTTCAGAATTATTAAGATGTTCTCTATTAGCCAGGAAATTAAATCCTATTACTGTAATACTTGTGAAATCTTTATGAAGTATTTGAAGGAAAGACATTAATAAGTACTTTGAGAATTTTTCAAGGGTTATTTCATTTTTACAACTGTAAAGTATTTCTTTATGCAGGGTTCATTTATTGTGAGCAGTTCTGAAGCTTTTTATTTTTCTGCTGCTGTAGACAGCTGGTACTGCAGGCTCCTTTCCTTCCTATATTGAAAGCAGAAGCTGAGCTCAGCAAACTACTTTCTGTAGATGGACATACTAGCAATATGTGTGTAATAGGCAGGTCATTAGCATTTTATAACATCACACTGCAATGCTTCTAGATGAGATGCTATTCATTAAATTTTGTTGATTCTTGTGCAAATATCAAGGAATTCATAAAGTTTTATCTCTAATATAGCACTTGAAAGAAGGGAGGGAGACAGGGGTGATGAAGGACCCAGAAATCATCATGGAGTAAGAGATCCAGATGGGAGGGCCAGCTTATTACAGTACTCTTTCTATAGCCTTGTTTTCCAACCTAGCACAGTTGTATCCTATTATCTGCCTTAAAAAAAATAAATAATAAAAAATCCATTATTTGGTATTGTCAATATGTGAAAACTCAAAGCTTAAAGATACCTAATTGAGTGTGTTCAGCGGACAAGGGACAAGCTGTGGATGTGATCTCTCTGGACTTCTGCAAGGCGTTTGACACAGTCCCACACAACATTCTACTGGCCAAGTTAGAGAGCTATGGATTTGATGGGTGGACTGTTCAGTGGATAAGGAACTGGCTGGATGGTCACATCCAGAGGGTAGTGGTCAATGGCTCCAAGTCCAGCTGGAGATCAGTGCCAAGTGGTGTCCCTCAGGGCTCTGTACTGGGGCCTGTACTGTTTAATATTTTTATAAACATTATCGACAGCAGCATTGAGTGCTCCATCAGCAAGTTTGCAGATGACACCAAGCTATGGGGTGCTGTTGATAAGTTGGAGNTGGGATTGTTCAGCCTGGAGAAGAGAAGGCTTTAGGGGGACCTACTAGTGACTTTCCAGTATCTAAAAGGAACTTACAAGAAGGCTGGAGATGACCTATTTACAAAGGCCTGTAGTGAAAGGACAAGGGGCAATGGTTTTAAATTGGAGATGAGTCGATTTAGACTTGATACTAGGAAAAAGTTTGTTACCATGAGGGTGGTAAAACACTGGCACAGGTTGCCCAGGGAGGTGGTTGAGTTCCCATCCCTGGAGGCATTCCAGGTGAGGCTTGCCAGGGCTCTGGGCAGCCTGATCTAGTTGGGGATGTCCCTGCCCACTCAGGGGGTTGGACTAGATGACCTCCAGAGGTCCCTTCCAACCCAGATGATTCTGTGAAAGAAGCCGGAGCAGGGTTAGAGGGTCCAAGGAAAGAGATCCAAGGAAGGCTGACCGTGTGAGGAGAGGAGCTCTGAGTAGGAGGAAAAAACTGGGATGGAATTTGGGATACAGACCATTCTAGGGCAGGAGGAACAACACTGTGACTGCATGGAGGAAGGGGCTTGTGGAGGGGTTGAGATGAGCCAGAGGCTGGCAACTGGAGCCAGACAAGATCTCAGTTTGAGAGGTTGGTCAGACACCCCATACACAATATAGCCTAGCTCCCATGTTACCCTACTTGCCCAGCACCAGCATGCACCCTTAACCCCAGCCTCCTGTTGCATATTATTTACATTTTGAAGTTTAACAAGTCCACAGCTCATTCATGGATTTTGCTGTCGTAAAGGCACAATGAGACTCTACCATTTAAACAACATTATGGTACAGTTACTTTTGCACTTGCATGGTAAGAGACTAGTCTAACAAGGCTATGAAGGGTATCCTTTTAAATGTTCTGAATCAAAACATAATTCACTCTTAAAAGTTTGGAAGTAGACGCATCTTTAACACTGGAATCAAGCTTTGTTGGTTTTGTTTTGGTTTTTTTTAACCTTACAAAAATAGGGACTGACTGAAAAACTGGCATCTGGAGCTGATTTCTCTCAATTATTTTTCTTTTTAAGTGTTCACTTTGGACCCAGCTGTTGAATTGTATGTATTCTAAATAACAGAATTACACTGAAGATGCCTGACTGGGGTAGTGAAGACAGGGAAGAAAAGGTTAAAATCAGAATCTGAGGATGAGGGTAACTAATTAAAAAATCATCTGACAAATATGCATAAATAAAATAACTGGAGAGAAAAAAAAAAACATGGAAGCCACAAAGTATGGAAAAAGAAAAAAGATCATATAATTCACAGCTCCCTTAGGAGTCCTGAATATTAATTGCCTCACAATAGTAAACAACTGTGTTTTAAAATACTTGTTTCTTGACTCTCTGCCAACAGAAATTTAGCTACAAGAACCCACCATCTTGCAGAGATCTCCAGAGATGAAAAGACTATAGATGTGCATAAAATGGCCTAGATTAATAGGATGACACTTCAAAAGCACAAGTTGGAATATTCCCCATTTCATCTTGAGTTCTGAATAATTCATCATTTTAAAACATGGGGATTTTTAAACATAGATGCAGACTTAGATGCATAATTATTGAATTTCCTTTGATCCACATTGTTTATTTAATCAGTTACCTAACATTAGGAAGTATGCCTTGTAATAAACGTAATTTGACTTTTCTTATATAATAGAAGGGGGGGGAAATTAGTCTTGAATACAATGCTAAAGCTTCCAAAGCCATTTTTACAAATCTTTTCAATATAAAGGATTTGTGTTTCCTACATAAGATGAGGTATAACAAGAGGTTAGAGCTTGATGATTCAATTCAGTGAGGCATTCTAACTTTGATTGCATCTTTGATTAAAGCTGCTTACCTTTGATTACAATGTTATCTTAGAACTATAGAAGCTACAGCCTCTACAGAAAATACAGGCATATTGTTTTCATGAAGTTGCAGTATCTATTTTTGTACAATATAACTTAAGAGTTTAGCTTGTTGTAACTGTGAATTAGACTAAATGTACTTTTATGTCTATACAGAAATTATTTTAAGATATTATTTAAGCCAAAGAAACATGGTAAAAATCCTTCTTTTGTGTTTTTTTCCTGCACTGTTCTTGTCAGCCATGCAACAGAACAGAAGACAGCTTCTACCCCAGATAAACTATTTATAGTAAAAGTGGCTTTAAGTAAGCTTAATTACATGCTAAGATTTATTAATTCTCCCAAAGAGATCAGTTTCACAACTTAAACAAACACAACTCACTGTCTTTAAGAGCAAGACAAGATTATGACTTGAAGACATTTCCTACTACTGAGCAAAACCCAAAGCTATCTTTGAAATCTTTCCAGTGCTCAACAGGAGCACAACAATAGCAGCTCCATGCAACAGGGAGTAGCATTCACAGCTGTGCCTTCCAAGCTGCTTGCTGGCCTTAGAAAAGATTATATATTAGGTTATAATCCTATATCCTTCTATATCTCAGCTAGCTAACACACAAGAGATGATAGCCCAGGAGCCCTACTTATTTTCATATATACCTAAAGGCCATAATTAGGCTTGAAGAGCAGCAAAGTCAAAATGAGTCAAAAGAATCTATACTTATAGTATATTAGGTATATGTTAAAGGAAGACTAATCCCTCCTTGACCCATAGTATTTTGTCCCATGAGCTTTTAAATGTTGTCCATCTGAAATCAGCTGAAAAAGATGGATTTGCAGGCACTTGAGCCTAGAAAAGCTGTTCTAAGTTTGCTCAGAGATGTAATCTGTTTAAGGGAGCGTTAATTACCTAAGAACATGTGCAACAATGTTTTTGATACCAGGCTGACTGAAAGACATGAAACTCTCCTGAAGAATCCTGCAGTGATCTCATCTTCTGGCAAACACATTTCCATTTCCTTTCAAATGTGCAATCTATTACTTCCCAACCCATAAAATATCATAATTCAAATTCAGCTACATTAATGGAGATGTTCCTCTTATTCTTTAAAAATACTAGAAACCTATGTGGAAGCCTACTGCTGTTGAAATCTGTCAGTTTTGACAAAGTTTGTAACAGAACTCAGATTTCATCTGAGGCCCCAACACAGATTCAATGTAATCTTTTCACTGAATTCAATGTGTTTGGGGTTAGACAAAATTTGTTCATGTAGCAACACGTGATCCTAAACAGCCTGAATAAGCCCTAGAGAATACAAGAATGGTTGTCTCCCCCAGTCTTTGCATAGGACACGGGGTAATAACAAGGTAAGTTACTTTTACCTGAGAGTAACTGTGCAGTGAAACACCCTTCCATATCCTCCAAAATGGAAACCAGCAGCTATGCCTTCACTTTACAAGAGCCTACCTGGATTTTCCTTTTATTGGCATGTGGTAACAGCTTTTTGATCCCAATTAAGTTACTGGCATCCACAGCATCCTACAGACATGCAGTGGAAATTGGGTGGAAATAATCATAGAATCATAGGACAGTTAGAGCTGGAAGAGACCTTGAAGTTCATTGAGTCCAGCCTGTGTCTTAGCCCTATCACCCTGCTAAATGATGCCCCC
>VWZO01008424.1:598-52920 GCA_013396975.1 Bucco capensis | reverse complement strand
TTATCAACAGCACCCCATAGCTTGGTGTCATCTGCAAACTTGCTGATGGTGCACTCAATGCTGCTGTCGATACCATTTATAAAAATATTAAACAGTAGAGGCCCCAGTACGGAGCCCTGAGGGACACCACTTGTCACTGATCTCCAGCTGGACTTCAAGCCATTGACCACTACCCTCTGGATGCGACCATCCAGCCAGTTCCTTATCCACTGAACAGTCCACCCATCAAATCCATAGCTCTCTGGAAAGAGCATTAAAAGAAGATATGATAAGGGAATGTAAAATATTGTTGCACCTCAGGACAGATAGCTATGACAGGTATCAGGGAAGATACCTGTAGCCATTGCTGTTTTCCAAAATTATTGACCTGCTATGCAACAGTAGTCAGAAAAGACAACAGAACTCTGGGCATCATTAGGAAAGCTATTGGCAATGTCACATTTCAAGAAGGACGTGATGAAGTTAGAGAAAGTATAGAGAAGAGGAACTACAGTGATCGAAGGGATGCAGGGGTTGATTCATAAGGAGAGATGAAAAAGGCTACAGCTATTCAGGAGATGGAGGGAGGAATATGACTGAGGTTTACAAAATCACAAAGGTGATGAAGTAAACGCAGAACTGGGCTGTTAAACAGATCCTATGAAGTACTGGCACTGGGATGCTCTAGGAAACTAGTAGGAGATTGGTTTAAAACAGAATCACATAGAATCACAGAATCACAGATTGGTTTGGGTTGGAAGGGACCTTTCAAGGTCATCTAGTCCAACCCCCACTGCAGTCAGCAGGTACATCTGCAACTAGAGCAGGTTGCTCACAGCCCCAAACAATCTGACCTGGAAAGGTTCCAGGGATAGGACAGCTACCACCTCTCTGGACAAGCTGGCACAAGGTCCCACCACACTCAGCGTCAAAAATTTCTTCCTTCTTTCTTGTCTAAATCTCTTCTCTTTTAGTTTCAAACTATCACCCCTTGTCCTGTCCCAACAGCCCCTGCTAAAAAGTCTGTCTCCATCTTTCTGACAGGCCCTTTAAGTACTGCAAGGCTGCAAGAAGGTCTCCCTGGAGCCTTCTCTTCTCCAGGCTGAACAACCCCAACTCTCTCAGCCTGTCCTCACAGCAGAGAGGTTCCACTCTTGGATTATTTCTGTGGCCCTGCAAGTGCTGCATCTTTCCTGGTGCTCTGTAAACCCCAGAAGCTTCTCCAGGGTAGAGCTGACCTCCGCCCAAATCCCATCCCATTGCCCACCCCCCTCACTGCCCACCCCATCCCCTTCCCCAGCAGCGAGCGCTCAAGTACCTTCTGCACAGAGGAACACAGAAATGAAAGTACCTCTCTGGGCTGTGGACCAGAAACACATGGGGTTTGTTGCTGCAGGATGTTGTGGAGGCAGATACAGTCAGTGGATCCAAAGGGGAGAGTGGAATAGTAAAATTAAGGGTCTGCAGGTCCATGCACGTGCATTAAAGGGAAGAAGCAATGCTGTATACCCTCTGACATCTCACAAACAGTCCTGAATGCTGGAGGAGTACAAGGAGGGTGGACTACAGAAAGCAGCAACCATGTGCCACCTCTAAGGGATGGATTGTTATTCCGAACCTATCAGGCATTTCATACATTCTTAATACATAATATAGTAAAGGATAATTTGGAGATCTTATTACCACTGGTCTACAAAGTGTAAGCAAGGGAACACTTCATTTATGCTATAATCAGCAAAATAAACAAAATAAAAAAAAAATTGTTTTGCATATTCCAAATTCATGGAAATCATTGTGAATGACATGGAGTTAAGTAGGTCATCCAGCCCAGGCATAAGCCTATTCACCAGCTAAGGCAACATCAAGAGGAACGTTAGTCAACTAATCCCTGAAGACAGGAATAGATTCTTTCTGTGTATAATTTGTTAATCACAATATGACTTAGGCTGGTTTGTTTGTTTTCTGGCATAGTTATTCTCTTGCCATGTGGAAGAAGGGAATTAATTCACAGCATATTGCTGTCAGTTTCTACAAAAGCAAAGACTTTAAAGGGCAGGCAATGGAAGGTAACTTCCATAAATGCAAATGCATTTATTTCTACTTCCTTAAGCATGACAATTAGGAACTCAGGAAAGGTTGCTATGTTCAGTTCCTTCAGTGGACAGATTTTGGCTCACAAAGGAAAGCTGATGGACTCCATTAAGCAGGTATTTTTGTAAGCTTCCTTCATGTAGACATCTCTTGAGTCTGTATCTCTCCAATGGTCACATCTGAAAACTTTCGCTGTTTCTTATTATTTTCTGCCGCTTTATGGAGTCGTTTTTCTTTTGTTTTTATATTAGAGCAGCTTGACAATCCATACTGCCAGAGCTGAGCTCTGTACTGACTGAGACACAATGAACCATGACCAGTAAAATCTCCAGCAGTACAAGTCAAGTCCTCAATCTAATAGTTGGAAAACATTTTATAATTGCAAAACAGGAATGAAACTCTAGGTTGTGAAAATGCGCATGGTTTTGTATGAATGCACTAATTGTTACAACTTTTTACCCTGACAGACAACCTAAGCTTTTGACAGCCAAATTAAAAAGAAGTTATAGAGTGTTATTGCTATTTTCTTTCTAATTGTAGATTGCATCCAATCTTGTAATTTAACAAGAAAACGTAAGTTCTAAGACATCACTTTTAGCCACTGCATAAAAGAGACTTATTTTAAAAAACCCCCAACACTTTAAGTTTTAATTTTAATAAAGCTTTGAAGATTTAAACATGTTTTGCTATTCTACTTTTCCATGATCCTCTTATTAAACACTGATACTATACTATTAGAGACTCTCAATGTGGGACTTTTAAGGTTACTGCATAGGAATGTTGCCAAAAGCTATTGCTAGGGTTGAATCTGTAAATTAAAATAGAATGACTGAAAACACACCTACCATATTACTTCTGTGTGAAGTGACAACTATAAGAAATGTTTTGCTGGAACTTTAACTTAGAGACTTTAATTGTTACTGACATTTCTAGAAGAGATGTAACTCTCCCCTGTAACTTCAACAAACAATACCATTTCTGGGAGGGGAAAAAACCCAAAACAACCCAACAAAAAAAAAAAAGCCCATCTAGAGAAACAGCCTTAGAGAAACAGCCTGCAAAGCATGAAGCAGAACATGAAGCAGAACTTAAAATCTCCAGAAGCTTGGAGGACACCTAGGAGACTGAAAGCAGCCCCTTGCTCTGGACCTGCAAACAGCAACAGCCAACACAAATAACTCAGAGGGTCCCTTCAGTTTTTAATTCTGATTTATTTCTTTTTTTATTAGTTTTCAGATATGTTTTACTGTCTTAGTTTGATTTATGACCCTAAACTGACCAACAAGGTATTCTATTTCCTATACATCATATTCAGTATAAAACTGAGAGCCAGTCTCTGAAACTTACACATCAAGCTTGGGCCTCGGGGTCTCTTATATAAAGCCCAAAACCTAAGCAAGGCAGCTGCATGATTAAGCTGTTTAGCACCTAATTAACAGCAAATACAAAAAAGGAGAGGTTTGGGCCTCCACTTTTATTGAAGGTTGAGCACCTGAACCATCTGGGGTGGTGGACTGGTAACTTTGCTTGTGAGGCTCAGAAGCCCAGCTCTGCTGCTACAGGACTCTTTGGCAGGAATAGTGAGTCTTCATTCAAATTGGTGATGTTTTTTCAAGCATCCACAAGATTTCAACAGTCATTAAATTGAGCTGGAGCTGAAAATATTGCCACAACCACTTCTGAACATCTCAATAGGAAACAGTTTGGGTTTTTTTAGAGGAAAGTTACTTGTTTTAATTAAGTTTAAAATGTTGGGTTTATCCCATTTTTCAGTTCATGCCTTCCTTCCATATTGCCTTTCTAAAGACATCTTCATCTAAGCAGCCTCACAACGTGTTCATTTCCATGTTGTAAGAGTGTGGTAATTAGTTGGAGCTTTGCTGAGTTTGTAGAAATCTTGAGAGTGGAGTCATTATAATATGTTTTAGAGTTTCAGAATCTTGGTTTAATTTGCAAGACTATTGGTTTGATAAAAGAAACTGATTTTGACAATGTGATGGCTGTGGATACTTGAAAAATTGTTTCCAAGTTGTTTTGAGTTAAGTGTACAACTCAATCTGTTATTTAAGGAGCACACACACATTGAGGGTATGTCTCTTCTGTCCAGGGATATAGCAACAAGTAGGTATCATTCAACTTACATGAGAAAGCACACATTGTCATCCTTTTAGTTATCAGGCCCTGGATGTGGCTAAACTTGTGTATTTACATTTTGTTACCTCTTTTTGTGCATTCAAATCTGTGTTTAGTTTTAAAAAAACCCTATAAAACAAACAAAAACAAAAAAACCAAAAACAAATGAAAGAAAGAAGACTGTCTTCTCTGTTCTGTTCAGTAGTGATTTAACAAGGTGAAGTTGTGAATTTCAAACCCTGAGAAACTGTTATTAATAAAAGCACAAACTCTGGACGTCTTTAGAAACAATGTCTTCAGTTTCCTCCTATGAAAAGTGCAATCTTAGAAAGATAAATCCATCTCAGCCAAATTGAGCATCTGCCAATGCATCTGTCTGCACAGACTATTTGAAGTAAAATGCTTTGCTAGAGGAGGTAATAAACTGGTGCTAGAAGGGGCACAACGAGAACAAAAGAGGAAGTGGATATGTTTGCAATTAAAAATAACTGCTGGGGAAGCCAAGTGTTGATTTAGAGTCTGGCTAGGAGGTATACCAGGTGTCAATGGGCTCCAGTGACTGAAGTGATTTTTGAATTAAAAGGTATGAAAAAGTCAGACTAGGATAGGGATGATTGCCTGCTTAACTTCTCCCTTAAGCAGCGGGTGATGGGAAAAGAAAGACAACAAAAGATCAGCTTGGGATCAGTATTGGAACAGGAATTCAAAATTAATGTTTTCATTTCCATTGATGATATCCAAGGATAAGTAATGGTGTTTAAATCAGAGAGTCTGTAGACCAGTCTTGTTCATCTGTCTTGATAAGAGGGTTAATGAGGGGAGTCAAAGACAATTTATCAGTGTATCTTGTAAAACCTGTTTATTTCACATAGGAATTGATTTCAGACTTGAAAATCTTAGTCCTTATGGCTGAATAAAATAACTCAGTGCAGGAAGTGAAGTATGCAAATGATTTTAAGACAATTGTAGCTCTTTTTCTATCAGTAAATTATTTGCTAACAGGATACAAATTTTGAATTTATTCCAAAACCAATTTCATCATAATTTTAGCATAATTTTTGTCAGCTTGCCATGGTGATTACTCATTGTTTATTTGTGCCAAATGAATATTCATTTAAATTTGCAATGATTTTTCTCTCTACTGATTTGGCAACAATCATATAAGCAAATAATTCCTTCAACTCATGTAATTTTTAAATACACCTTTGGTCTGAAGTCTACCGAGAACATTGCGGCACTGAGAGCTTTTCATCCAGACATTAGCAAAAGTATTTGTGTTAATGCATTTGCTGTTTGACTCTTCAAGGCAAAAAGGGACAACAGTCATGGTTTGACTAACTGTTTAACATGATTTACCATTTGCGTGGATTAATGGAGTATATTGCTTAAACTCCTGTTTGATACCCCACCATATTCTTAGAGCAGGTAGCAACTCAAAGTATGCAGTGGGTCTGGAACTGACAATCAGACATCTGGTTTTTGGGGGGTTTTCTTTTGTATTTTTTCTTTTTAAATATAGCGTTCCTGGCAGCCCAACACCACACCTTGTACTGAGGCTGCTTTGTAGTTTTAATCTCTTCTTCACTCTACACATCCACTAATCACGTTCTCTTCCCTGTTGTGGATCTCTCTGTTTATCTTGGTCACCATGATGAATTTACCCTATGCTGGTTAACGATGTACTCACAGAGACAATTCATAAAACTAAGTTAGGTATTTATTAAGAGCAATGATGGAAAGGTCTAATTGCACTTGTCTTCTAGCAAAGTGTACACAGACTTCAAATCATGCCCTCCTCAGACTTAGAGTCTCCAATTTCCATGCAGCTCAGTAGTTGAGTGGAAGAAAAACTTCTAAGGGCTTGGATTTCTCACAGGCTTTTTTACCATCACTGTCATATCTGTATAGCATTACTATGAAGCCACCTGTGAAGCGATATGTATTTAACATTTTGCAGTGGGGCCATTGGTCTTAAGATAGCATCTCGAAAGCATTATACTGACCTGTGCTATTAGCATGGTGTTTGCAGTAAGATCATCTGGTAAATCAGCTTTGCTAGAAATCCTATTGATGGTCCTCCTTCCAATGAAGAAAAATGCCTTGGAGGGGAGTCCTTCATCTGCTTCCCACAGAATTAGTGAACATTTGGGTGAGATTTTATGTATTATTTTATGTGAAAGAAATGTATCCTGCAGAAACAGATTGTAAAATCTGAGTAAAACCTGCCTGAACCTGTGGCCTCTGTCAGGTACAATCTCAATAAGCAAAAGCATGACTGCACTCCTGTGAATGTCTCAAACACCTGTCCTGACTTGGACAGAGGTAGGCGAGTGGAGACCTGTGGGGGCAGGCTGTCTTTAGAAGCCACAACCTGCTTTCTTCACATGCACTGGCTTCCCTGCTCCCAAGCTGGTTTCCACTCAGCCCATTGGGAGGGGTTGGAGGTAACCCCTGTATCCCACTGACCTATTTCTGGAATATTCCTATCTCACTGACCAATTTTGGCAACATTCTTAAAATACTTACTGTGCATGCTCAATGACATAAAACTCGCTGCCCAACAGGCAGGAATTCAGCATATAAAAGGCAAAAGTGCACGTTTTCAGCATCCGCCCACTACTGGAGGACCAGCTTCAGGAGCAGGACTACACTGCTGGATCTGAGGGTGGTGAAATATCTCTTCTCAATATCCTTCTTTTTCTTCTTTCCTTTTTTGCAATTTTTTCTCTCTAACCTCTTTCTAGGCATTGAGTCATCTCTCTCTAAGTGCTAGGTCATTATCTCTCTCACCTCTATTCTAGCCACCAAATCAGTTGTTCTCTTTTGCCATTCTGTCATACTTTGAGTTTACACCCATGTTGGATTCTTGCTGTGTTTGGGTGTTTTTGCCAAATTTTGTGCTTTGCAAAGTACATTTGATGTTAATGAATTTTCTGGTTTGATTGAACCTCTAACTGATTGTCATCACTCCCAAGTTAGTGCACAGAGTATCAAAAAGATCGCCTTGTGTTCACTCCACTGAGTGTGAAAGGAAAGGTCCTGAACCTAATTTAGCCAACAATGTTTGGGCCTGTGCATGGAGCAACAGCCATGCCCAAATTTTCCCCTTCTCCATATAGAAAATGAAAAAAAATCTACCCATTTGAAGTGGTCTGAGGCAATTCACTAAGGCTGGGAAGCAAGTGACTTCTCCCACAGGATTGCACCAAAAGAGGCAGCAAGCTGGCAGCCAGCTCAGATGGATCTTTCATTTAAAAACTAAGAGTTTCTTCTGGATATAGAAATGGTTCTCTTTTACTCAGTAGTCAATTCTTTGAAGCATGTGTTCAGAGAGGTTAGTAAAATCTATTTCTGTGCAAATGATATAAGCCATTCACAAAGTGCTGAAAAAATATTTAACTACAGAAGGCTGAGGACTCTGTCTTTCACAATTATACCAGAGTCTCCAGAACTTAATTGACTTAATTACTGTTAAGAACTGTTTGAACAGTTTTGAGTGTAGGGTCAAAACTACATATAATTGCTCTGGTTTGAGTGTGATCACTTGCCATAATTAGGATTCTTAAATTATGGAGTGTAAGTGAGCAAGAGAAATCGAGGCTGTTTACCTTGTCAAACAAAGGCATTTCCTGTTGTGCCTTGCTTCCCAACTCTTCCCAAGAGGGGTTGTTCAGAAACTCATTGTGGATTTCCTCTGCATTTGTGTATGGCTTTTGGTTTGGAAGGGCACCAGGGTGTTGAAGCATCTTCTTGCTGTGAAACAGGGATGTGACCCTGGGGAGCAGGACTGAGACATACTGCAGGGTTGACAGGTTAGACTGAGTGCTGTGATCTTTTTTTTCTTAGTCTAGTGTTGATTTTCGCACTCTTGGTGATCCAAATTTGTGCCTGTGATGTTATTATGAATCTGTAGATAACAGACATTAAGATCTAATTGAATTGGATCATTAACAACATCAGAACTGTGATAAGTCAGCTGTTGAAATAAATATTTATATAACATTTACGCATACACACACAAAGACACTAGCTATGAAAATATATATCATATATATGAATAACAATGCTCAATACTTTAGTAGCACTCTTTAGAGACTTTAAAATTTCTGTACTTAATTTTATTTTCATTTTAACTCTCAACACCAGCTTTGATTGGCTTTCAAAGTGTTGGCTTTACTTGTTTCAAAAAACCTATGACTTGGTTGCAATGTTAACTGTTGGTTGGGTTTTGGTTTTGTTTTGTTGGGAGTTTGGCGATTTGTTTGTTTTTCATTACAAAGGGAATTTTTGCTTTTAAAGTGAGGTTATTTATATGTTCCAAGCTAGGTGATGTAAACAGTCATCAAGGTGATATAATACAAAATGGAAATAAAATTTGAGGGATCAGGAACTACTCTCAGAGAACTAGAAATGAAATCTAAATATTTGGAAGTTTATTTTTTTGTGAGTAACAGAAGTTATATGGCTGTATGTTGGTCATATAGTCAGTTTTAGGACTGACTTTGAGGAACCTGCCTATTGGTTTGAAATGTAAAATCCTAGTAATTAAAAGTCAGCATTTCTGATGTTTGTGTTCATATTACAACCAAAAAGCATTGGATTTAAGTAATGATTTTTCCCTTATGAAACTCTGAAATGGTTAAGTGTCACCCGGCTGGGAGTCAAGGTGCAAGGAACCCTCCAGCTGCCCAAGAGACCAGATGACAACCTCTGTGTTGAAGCAGAGGTTCTTTTAATGGAACATGTTGAATGGTGCTAATTTTGTAACACTTAACCAAATCTTATCAGGAAATAATCATATTTGGGTGTCTGGGGACAATCAATTTTCTTTCCTGCAGTTTTCTTATGTCTTTGAGGTGGATGCCAGGTTCTTAAAGTTTTCAGCTGGTAAAGAAATTGCTTCCATCCTAGCCAGCAAAAGTAACACCCAGGCCATGACCCTGTTTTATGTATCTGCAACTTTGCTGCAGGTGTTTCAGCACTGAAGGTATTTCTGACTTGGCCTGTCACTCATAACAGTTGGGCCAAGGGTCAGATGTTTGCAAAGCATATCACCTGTAGGAGATGTGTGCTGACAGCATGTAGGTGCCACACCTCTCCTCTGTGATGAAACAAGAAGTGAAAGCTCAGTCATATAGACCTTTCCAGGCAGCCTGAAAACAGTGACAGTTGCCAGACGCAGCAGGAGCCATTTCCCTGGAAATGGCGATCTTTCTTACCAGCATTGCACACTTCTTGCAAAGAGAAATGCCGCTTAATTATTAAAAAGAGAAAATGAAAAGCTGTAAGACCAGTGCACAATGCAGTGTTTTTATACTGAAATATTATCCTCTATAAGGAGAGATGTCGCTTTTGAGACTGAGGTGCTAACCTCTGACTGTGGGTTCTGTTGGACAAGTCAGCAGACCCTTAACTAGAGAGGAGAAAGATCGTTTCTATAATGCATAGAAAATACGAATGACCCTTGTCCCAAATTGGAGGAGACTCATAAATAATGAATAATTTGAAGTAAAATATTTGCTTAAGCTCAATATTTGATCACAAAATGGGAATTCCCTATGTGTGAGAAGTTCAAAATTTCGGACAAGTGCTTGTGCCAAGAGGATGTTATCTGTTATCAGTATAATATATGTCAGATGTCAGGGAAAGGACTGCTTGGTGAGCCTGAAAGCTATAAAAGTCTCAATGGAGAATTTACAAGCTGCTTTACTGAGCAGTGTCTAATATTACAACTGAGATATTGTAAAAGAAGCACAGGAAAATCCCACCACAGCAATATGCATCCAGCTGAGCTGTAGTGACCTGAATTGTTCCCTGCCAGATTTTTGTCATCGTCTCATCTCTCACTCATGCTTGCTCACAGCCAGAGCAACATTATGAAACAAGAATGTCACTCAAAATATTTCTTGGGTTTTAAAAATCATGTCTGGCATCTGGACTCCAGGGAGTAAACACAATCTGACCAACCTAAGGGATTTTTAAGTAGAAATTCCACTGATCTACCTGAAGTGATGGAGGAAAGAAAACTGTGGGCCATATTCATCTTCATGGTATGGAGGCACAGTTTATGTGTCAAAAACTGAGCCAGAAGTTCAGACTCTGATCCTAGAAGTAGTGCACAGCCCTGTGCAGCTTAACACCTATAAATATTTCCACTGGGCTCTGGGTCTCTTCATGTAGGCAGTGGTACTCACATGCAAAAATATCAGCAAGATCAAGCCCGAATGATCAGTGGCAGTCCTGGTTGTGAGACCCGTAATTCCTGTTTCTCAGGCCTAGTTCTAACCATTAGGAAGGAGACTGAAAATGAACAAGCCTACTGTCCTAATTATACTAATTATTGTACTCTTAATCACTGTAAAATTGTTCAAATCATAATAAAAATAAAACCAGATTTATACAGACTTCTCACAGAATCACAGAATCACCAAGGCTGCAAAAGACCCCCAGGATCATCAAGTCCAGCCTATGACCCAACAATACAGCATCAGCTAAACCATGCCACTAAGTGCCACATCCGATCTCCTCTTAAACACCTCCAGGGACGGCGACTCCACCACCTCCCTGGGTAGTCCATTCTGGTGCCCAATCACCCTCTGCGTGAGGAAGTGCTTCCTAATNTCAGCCCATCGACCCAGCCTGTCCAGGTCCCTCTGCAGCGTCTTCCTGCCTTCCAGGAGATCGACACTCCCTCCCAACTTGGTGCCATTCGCAAATTCACTGATGGTGGACACAATCCCCTCATCCAAGTCATCAATAAAGATGTTGAATAGAACTGGGCCCAGGACTGACCCCTGGAGGACACCACTGGTCACTGGACACCAACTAGGTGTGGCACCATTCACAACCATTTTCCCTTAAATACTACTTATTTCATTTTTGCCTCACTGACCCACAAAGAGGTTTCATTTTCTATATATTTTGCCAGACCCTCACACCCTTTTGAACGCAAGTGCTCTTAAATAAGGAAGGCTTGGACAGTGGCTTGGACAGTTTCTATTTGCTGACTAAACTGGAAAAAGTCAGTCTTGACTTTGGTCCTTTAGAAATTAAGCTTACACATCTCTGTTGTTGTTGTTAAAATATTTTAGGTAGACCTCTAAAATCTAAAAAAAACCCTAACATCTGGTGCAGGAACTTCTATGCCAATATTTAGTCTCATGGTAATGCATATTTTAACCTGAATTTAACTTCAAAATGAAATAGAAGAGGGTACAGCAGTGATTCAAGACCTGTCAGGTTATGCTTACTTGTCAGGTTTCTTTCTATCATCTGCCAACTAATTAAGGTAACCTTGTCAAAGAATTAAATTAACACTCAAGAGAAATGACAGAGTTTTAGATTTTCTCGTTAGAGGTTATCCCAGTTTTCTCTTCTTGGTTGTAAGAGGCTGTTGCACACATGGTTTCTGCTGCTCTGTGGAAATTGTTTTCCGTTGCAACACTGAGACATTGCAAAGATGATTAATCTTTCCTTTTCACAATTTTTTTTCTCTGCTTGTTGAATTTTATGCACAGCAGCCAGAGAAAGGAATGATTTTGGTAGTAAAAACACAACATTATGAGTCAGGATATGGTGGCCAGTTTCTCTGGCTTTACTACAAACACGTTGTGCAGCCATCAGCTGTTTGGTAGAAGATGTATTTCACGAAAAAAGATCAGGGACCGATTTTTGAAAAGGAACTCATGTTTACTAATGAAGTCTTCTGAAAAAGAATCTGTCCCTGAATATCATATTTGAAGTTTTAAAGTGCTGAGCATTTTATAAAATTTGTTAAATGTTTTTCAGGTTCACTTTGTGCTTTGCATTACCTTGATTCTTCTTCTGTATTATAGTGTTTTGCTTCTAGCAGACATCTAGGGAAAGGAATTCATTGCTCTATGGAATACCATCACAACCTCAGAAAAATCACTGAGGCAAACGTATAGGGTGGGCAAGAACATATCCTATTGTGTGCATGTAACCCGTGTTTTCCAGGCGATATTTACACCTCTGAGATATGTAATCTGTTAAATACAATTAAGGTAAATGGAAAAGGCTGAGAGCTATAGGTAAGATTTCTTCAAGAAGTCCCCAGTACTAATATCAGAGCTAAACTGGATAATAAAGCGGAATTGTTTATGAAAAACTCCTGTAAAAGGGCCTATTGAGTTGAAAAGACATGGACAATCACTTGAACAGTGAATATGTGACAAGCAAAAAGGAAGTCAAAGAAGCAGTGTCAGTTAAAAGTGGGATTACAAGTGACTTTTATAGCTCTCCAGGGAGGAGAAGACCCAAGACTTAGGAAAAAGTCATTTGCAGGCTCATCCAGGCAGAGAATAAATGATAGGGGGTACAAACACACTTCCTTATGTTAGAGGTAAATAAGGTGTATTGGAAATGAATGCTGAAATAGCAATTCTTAGAGTGATTACTTTGCAAGAGTATCACATGGTAAGAGTGCAAGAGAGCAGTTTAATCATGTAAATCCAACTGGGATGAGATTGGTTATATTTAGAAGGCACAAGTCATAAAAGCAGGTAGGAATAAGAAAGTGAGGGAAGTCTCTTGATGAAGTGCCAATACATTAGCTGAAGTGACTTGTTATGGAAGGCATGTTTGATTGCTTTCCAAAGTCTGAGCAAGTACTAAACCAACGTTATAAAAGGTTTGCAGAGCACATATTTAAATGTGGAGAAGTATTAAGCTCAACATAAATTATCCAAGTGGAATGGTGCTACAGAAGCCTTGGCTTAGATTACTGGAAGCATCTGCAGAGAGTCTGAAATTTAGATGTGTTAGACAGTTTCATGGTAGGAAAGAGTGGAAAGCTTGCTGAATATATTTACTTGAAATTTAGAGAAAAGACAAAGCTATTGGAACGGTCTTTGTAGAAATGGAAAAGGCACACTCTCATGCAGTGAGAACAAGCAAACTGGTTTGGAAAACTTTGTATATGCCACCTCTGAAAAGGTGCTCAAAAGTGAGAAGATACAAAGTGAGCTACCACAGAATGTGCTATTACTTAATGAGATGCAAAAGCTTGTGATGTCATATTAGCTAAATATGATCATTTAATAACATTAAGAAAGGCAGGAGCTAGAGCGTTTGTTAGACTGAAGCCTTGATAGGTGGTGAAAGGCATCCTTCACAAATGAGAGCAAATGACAAGAACTCAGAGGAATTAGTTCTGATACCTCTTTCTGATTGCTTTTTTATTGCACCTTGGCTCTGTGATGTAAGTGCAGCTCAGATTGACTCTATTCTTTAAAGATAGTCTCCGTGTGGGAAATCAATATGCCTCAATTTCTGGAAATGATGCTATTGAACTGAACGAATGGTTGTCTGCTCTATGAAAGGAAAAAATGAAAGACTGGGGGATTTTAGTTCAGGTTGTCCTAGTCAGACAAGTAGTGGGTGTGAAAAAAAAACGGGGGCGTTACTGTGTTTGTTTGTAAGCTCTTGGTGGGGGGGTTGCCCTTTCCACTGGCCAAGCTGCGTGGGCAAGAGCTGAGCCATGCAGGCAGGAGCCGAGCTGAGCCGGCTGCAGCGGATGCCAGCAGGGACAAGTCCCAGCAAGCCCCAGTGAGCAACAGAGACAAGGGACAACTGCTGGAAATGGTGCGCACCCTGCCAGGCGCCACGCAGCAGCGGCGGTGGTCCCCGGAGCAGTGACAGAGTGCACCCGTGAGTCCCGGAGCAGCTGCAAGTGGCAGAAGCAGAAGTGGCGATGCAGCTGTGACGCAGCCATGGTGTGGAAGGCAGAAGCGTGAACGGCCTGCCAGGAGGGAGGGACTTCTGCTGCAGGGAGTGCCGGAAGCTCCCTACCCTTCAGAGAAGAGGAGAGTGAGACAGAAAGCATGCTCGGGCAGCCAGACCATCCATTCATCTCATGTCCACTAACCCACCCATCGCTATCATCCACCATCCGGGTTTCCTCCATACTCCATCTCACCTGCCACCTCTTCTTAATTGGACTGCACCCAAGCAGGTTTTACTGCGAGTGGGGGAGCGGCCGGTGGTGTGAGGGGGGAACCGGGAGGGTATATATCATTATGTATTTTCATTGTTATACATTTTTATCTGTTGAAAAAGTTATTCTTTATAACTCACCCCCAGTGTGCAGCATTTTTCTTTCCTTTTTGGGAAAGGGGGAGGTTCCTAATGGGGCCGTCTCCCAGTTTGTCCTTTCAAACCAGGACAGAAGCTGTTAAAGAGTTTTGTTTCAACTCTTTCAAAACTCATGTTTATGACTGTCAATGTGATTATGAAGCTAGATTTTTTCAAATGAAGACTGCATAGCATTTACCAAATGCTTGAGTCTTTGTGCCTACTGCCACCAAATATTGGTTTTGGGATGCTTGGTTTTTTGTGATGTGGTTTGCGTGGGGGTAATTCATGTCTTCCCAGCTCAGCAATACAGATACAGCATGGTATTTAAGTATTAGGTGATGATTTTCATTACAGACATCTGTTGGAAGATAAAAGCCTTTGAAACAGAACTGTTAACAGCTGTTAACTGTGACTAGCTACTGCCTTGTTAGTTTTCTAGTAAATTCTACATTCTTTTGGTCTCTATATTTACTTTCTTTAACATTGATCTAGCTTGTATTTGGCATCAAAAGCCATGGATTTCACTCGCACCATTTTTCCACAAGAAGAAACAAATCTTTAATATGCAAATCAGAATGGCAAAATTGGATTAATTTAGTCAGCACACCCTTGAAGGAAAGGAAGACAGTTATGTTCCTAAGAATGATGAAAAAGCCACTTAAACCTTTAGAACAGATAAGGGGGAAGGTTGTGTCCTTATTGTCTTGGTTTAATAAGACAGTTCGGGAAAGACCCAGTTAGGGAAACTCCCCCTTCCCCAAAAAGGAAAGAAAAATGAATAATTCACTCTGCACACCAGGGGTAAGTTGTAAAGAATAATTTTAACAGAGAAATATATAAAAATGAGATAAACCCTCCCTGTTCCCCCTCACACCACTGGCTCTCTGGAGCTCCCAGCACCCCACCGGCTCACCCCCACCCCCCTAGGCAGCTACCACACCAGCACCAGAGGGGCCGAACTGGCAATCCACAGTGCCTCTGGAAGCAGTGGTGTTACAGGAGACATCCCCATTGGGATTTCAGATGAAGCTGTTGGTTCTGGCAGCTCTGGAAGCAGCAGCATTTTTGAACAATCTCTTGGGTGGCGGTGGGGGCACAGAGGGGTTTTTCGCCAGTGCTGAAGTCATAAAATATACCATATTGCCCCTGTTTCCCCAGTACTGCCCCGAACTAGTTGTAATGCATCTGCTACTCGCCACCAAGCCAGAAAATGCTCTACAGCTCTTAAGTCTCTGATAGCAGCAACTATATTCAATCGTCTGATGAGATCTTTGCAGGCAGACACTCAACACATGTCTAGTAAAAAATTCTGGCATCTCAACACAAGTCCCTTCCAATAAATCTTCCAACTCTATTTCAGTCACAGTTCTGGTGCAGCTCCATTAAGCTGCACTCCTGAACTTTAGAAAACTTTCCTCCAATGGTTACCTTATTATCATCAGTTTCACATCTTCCCAGAAGACATCTTGCTCGCCACTATGGATTTACTCCGGAATTCCCCTAGTTCGACTGACAGTTCTTCTTTATTTCTTCTTGAATTACCAGCTGCACATCTTACTTTCAGAAGATGTCTGCACGTTGTATGCTTCCTAATGCATTTGGGATCCCCCCTGTTCAACGGGTAATTTTTTAATTCGGGAAAGTCTTCTTAGTTGAAAAATTTTCTAAGTCCAAAATTTCTCCAAGTCAAAATCTTCCAAGTCCAAAATAAAATTTTTCTAAGTTCGAAAAGGACTCACACAGGGCACCATATGTTGTGTTGGGGTCCTTTGATGTTGCATACAGAGCACCAGGTGTTCCAAGTGGGAAGGTAAAAAACAACACAGATCCATGCAGATGGTTCAAAAGGAGAAGGCCTCTCTCTTTATTGAGCTCTAATTGCAATTCTCTGTCCTTGCAGTTCTCTAATTCTCTCTACCACTTTCTTGAGCAGCAAAAGTACAGAGAGAGAAAATACAAAAACGTCTGCTAGGGCCAATCGGAACTAAAAACATACCCAGAGAAACACATTCCTCTCTATTCTCTAACCTTGTCAGAAAACTCCGTTCCCAAAACATTCAAACCTCAAAACACTTCTTTCCTTAAACCATCAGTCAAAACAATTCCTGCCCAAATACACCATCCACAACTATCTCCAGACCTCTAAACACTTATACATAAACCCCCTTTTGACTTTCACATACCTTCTTTCGACTTAACACGTACCCTTTTTCAACTTACCAAAAATCTTTCCACAACAGTGGACCTCCACTGCCGCCTGCCACCCCATGGGGTGCGCACCGCCCCAGCGCAGGTTCCCTGCCTCCCTTGCTGCAGGCAGCTTCTCTAGGAGAATGCTATGGGAAACTGTGCCAAATGCCTTGCTAAAGTCAAGGTAAATAACATCCACAGCCCTTCCTTCATCCAAGAAGTGTGTCACCCCGTCATAGAAGGAGATCAGGTTAGTCAAAGAGGACCTGCCCTTCATAAATCCATGCTGACTGGGCCTGATCCCCTGGTTGTTCTGCATATGCCTCAGAACTGTGCTCAGGGTGATCTGCTCCGTTAGCTTCCCTAATATAGAAGTCAGACTAACAAGCCTGTAATTTCCTGGATAATCCTTCCATCCCTTCTTATATATGAGGATAACACTGGCTGATTTCTAGTCTGCTGGTACCTCCCCAGTCAGCCAGGACTGTTGGAAAATGATGCAAAGTGGCTTGGTGAGCGGCTCTGCCAGGTTTGTCAGTGCTTTTGGGTGCATCCCATGTAACCCAATGGATTTGTGCACATTCAGGTGATGCAGCAGATCACTGACCACCTCTTCCTGGATTGTGTGTGTGTGTGTCATTCTGTTCCCAGTCCCCATTCCCTAGTTTAGGGCTTATGGATTCCCTCTACATAAGTGGTCCTATTACTAAAGACTGAGGCAAAGAAGTCATTAAGCACCTCAGCCTTATCCTCACCTTTTGTCACTAAGTTCCTTCCTGCATCTGTTAGGGGTGGAGGGTTTCATTCATCCCTCTTTTGCTATTAATATGTTTAAAGAAACTTTTCTTGTTATCCCTTACAACGGAGGCCAAGCTGATTTATAACTGAGCTTTGGACCTTCTAATGCCCTCCCTGCACAGCCTCACAACAGTTTTGTAGTCATCATGAGCAGCCTGCCTCTTCCTCCAAAGGCGATAAACTCCTTTTTTCCCTGAGTGCCAGCAAGAGCTCCCTGCTCAGCCAGGCTGGTCTATGCCACCAACTTGCCTTACAACACATAGGTACAGCCTGCTCTTGTGCCTTCAGCAGATCATTCTTGAAGAGCATCCAGCCTTCCTGGACTCCTATATCCTTCAGTACTGACTCCCAAGGAATTCTGGAAATAAGGCTACTAAACTGGTTAAAGACTGCCCTTTAGAAGTCTACCATGGCAGTTTTGCTGCCCCGCTCCTGACATCTCTGAAAATAGAGAACCAAACCAACTCGTGGTTGCTATGCCCAACACAACCTCCAACCATCGCATCACCTACCAGCCCTTCTCTGTTCACAAAGAGCAGGTCCAGCAGAGCCTCTTCCCTGGTTGACTTACCCACCAACTGCATCAGGAAGTTGTCTTCAACACATTCCAGAAACCTTCGGGACTGTTCCATCACTGCTGTGTTGTAATTCCAGCAGATATCAGGGAAATTGATATTCCCCACAAGAACGAGGGAAAATGATCTTCAGATTTCACCCAGGTGTCTATAAAACATTTCATCCACCTCAGTGCTCTGGCTGGGAGGTCTATACCAGACACCTACAACAATATCAGCCTTGTTGGCCTTGCCCCTAATCCTGATCCACACACACTCAACCTTATCACCATATTTAAGTTGGTAAAAATTGTAACGGTTCTTAACATATAAGGCCACCCCACCTCCTCTCCTACCTTGTGTATCCCTCCTAAAAAGCTTGTAGCCATAATTTGTGGTACTCCAGTCATGCGAGGTGTTTCACCACGTTTCTGTGATAGGCACTATGTAATAGTTGTCCTGATGAGTGATGGCTTCTAGCTCTTCTTGTTTGCTGCCCATGCTGTGTGCATTGATGATCCCGGCTCCACCCCCTCCTCTCCTTGATTGTGTGTTGTGGACTTCTGGGTCCAGATGGGGCACAGGTTCAGGCTCCTTGGGAGTCCCTGTACAGCCTGATCTAAAATTCACCCCCCGGACTTACCTCAATCTCGATCTGTGCTGTCTGTGCTTGCTGCTTTCACCACCTCGCAGACTATTTTGCAATGCATGCCCAGGCAAGAAAGATTTTTCTAATGATTGTGGTTTCCTTTCAGGACTGGAAAGCTGTATTGACTTACTGAAATTTAAACCCTCTCTTTAACAAGTCCCTGTGCATGTGCTTTTCAAAAAAGCACAGATCTAGCTGAAAAGTTGAATTCAAATGCATGTTTGTCCTAATTCAGAATTTATTCTTCCAGCCTACATCATGTCTGAGGAGTTCAAAACAAGAGATACTCCTTGCAACACAAAATGTTTATTGATGTTGATTGATTGAATGAGCAAGTGAATTCCAGACTAAAGCTTTCCATAGAAGGAAGAGCTCTAGGCACACTCCGATGTAAATCCCATGTTAGAATCTCATTTTTACTTTTATAAAGACAATTTAGGCAGAACAAAGCTCCAGTGTCTATTGAACTTTATGAATTGATCATGCTTCATTCTTGAGGCTTCCTGAAAGCAATAAAAAGCCTGTTATGCATTATTTGATTATCACTGTAAGGCAAAAATATCTTCAGTGAATTAATAGAAATTGCAGACAAATATTTTGCTTCCAGAAAAATCAATATAGTCCATGTTGTACTACTTAGCTCTATCAACATTAAGGGAAATAAATAAGTAAATAATGCAAATCAATTATCAGACACTTAAAAATAACATTCATCATTCTTGCTGGGGACAATGACAACAGCATAAAGAGCAAAGAAGAAAAACAGAATTTGATCTTGTGTATCTACACTGAATTCTGTTTGTATTTTAAACCATCCATCCTAATCAGTCAGCTTCAGCAGGCTATAGGCAAAGCATCCTCTCATTCTGCTTTTAGAAAACTGAGGTCAAGACAAATATATCGAAATCTCCAGCTGCTCAAGTACAACAATTTCATTGTTTTATGGAAATCCCCTCAGTTGGTCTTGTTGAACACTTTTGCTCCACAGATTACTGAGTCCTTTCCCCTCATATTCCAGCATGAAGGAATGCTATGTGGCATTTTCCTCTCCTGAAAGCTTTTAATTTTATCGAAGTTTGACCCTGCACTAACAGTTACGCCCAAGGAATTTTTCATTTCCAGCAAAGCAAGCCAAAAATGAAGTTGAGCAGCTCTATGACTTGGACAGCTGAGAACGGACTGAAGAAATACCTTCTTACAATAATCTTTAAGTACCTTACATACAAACTCACAGCCATAGGTATGCTAGGGGCAAGTAACTCCCTTTCTGGTGATAGGCAGATCACCAGAAATTGATTTTCATTCTGGGATAGGCACAGATGTTACGCTGTTTTACAGGTCTTGAGTACTGTCTGTTCTGTACAACAGCCAGTTGACAACACTTTGTGATTCTTGATGTAATTTTGGCAAGATCTTACACATGTGAAGAACAGACAAGTGTTCAGAGAGAAGCTAATTTTCCTTCCATAAGCTGGCCAGGTCTGAGAAATGTCAGACAGGAGCTCTTCTGTCCAGAGGATCCTCTTCTGGTGTTCCTCCAGTGGGGGGGGAAAAAGCAGTATGTCCCTTACATAGCTGCTGTTAACCAGGTTAACATCCAGTCCCTTTTATTTCCCCTCAGGCTGTGTAATGTGCTCTGAAATGTACATCATCTTGGCCTTGTATGCAGCTCATGTCCTCCTTTCCTCACTTGTCACATGCTGTTCACGCCTTAATCTACAACTGTTTAATTGGTTATACTTTATTCCTCCTGCATTTGGATGAGTATTTTTGTTCATGTTGACTGCTGACACCACACAATTGTGCAAGGCTAAGCAAAACTTTAGCTAAGACATATAAAGACAGTCAAAGAAAGATGAGTTACAGAGTTGCTGTTACAAAAGTTTTTAGGATGATTTTTGCAAACAGTGCTAAAATGGGTTCAAGAGCAGACAAATCCAGACAAGGCCTGTTATTGTTACAAAGCTTAAAACTTACTATTAATACAAGTGCATCCCTTCCATTAATATTATTATTATTATTGCTTGACAGCCTTGATGACCTTGGCTTGTCTCTGTCCCAGTGCCCGAGTTCAGGGAAATCTTGGTTCCCTCACAGCTCTCCTTAGCTCTTATGCGTCTGTCAGTGCCACCCATGCATTGGATGAGCCATGTTTCTGTCCTACCACCCCCCAGATGTGGTCACTCACTGAGAGTGTGCCAGAGGACAAACTGCTGCAAAGTAAGTCCTATCTCCTCTGGGACAGTAAGAGTGGCCAGAACCTCCTGTCCTGAGCAAAGGCACTAAACCACACAGCAAACCACATGTCTAGCTTAGCAGGCAACTGTGCAGTGTTGTGCAAAGACCTGGCAGACTCAGTGCACCTCTGCCTCTCCTGTAGGCATGCTGCCTTTCACCCGTATCAGTGATTAGGGGAGCTCTCTTTCCAGAGGGCACTTTAAACTACCTTGGGACCTTTGTCTTGCAAGTTTTTTACACTACATCAAACTAGTTTGACTTCATTAAGCCTCAGCCAGCTCCAGATCCCAGTGGCAGTTATTTCTTGTCTTGCTTATTGACCCAGGTACAGTAACTAGTCAAGTCTGCAAGGACTTGATTGGCAGTAACAGGAGCAGTGGGGACATTAAAGGAGGCTGCTAATAAAACACTGGCTTCAGCATCCTTCAGAGGCATGGGAGAAAAATAAAGCTGGATACTTTTTTTGCATTCAACAAGCTAAATTTCTTCTTGTTGTGGCACACCCAATGTTATAAAATATTTTATTGAAAGGGAGAAAAACGAGAACCTAGCAAGGAGGTGAACACAGCAACTAATTTTACCCCACACTGTGCCTTGTCCTGCCTGCCACTCCAGCCAGCCCTGGCACCGATTTCTGTTATTTCACCTTGCCACAAAACTGACGCACTGCTTAGGACCTATGAAGTTCTTTTGCAGAAAGGCCACTCCTAGAACAGTTTCTACACTTTACAGTTGACTCCAAAAGCCATAAGCATAAAACAAGGTTTTGTTTTTTGTTTTTTTTTTTTAGAGTGCACGTTTTGCAAGACTGGTCTAGATAACTTGCTCACTCCAGACACCAACCTGGCCAGGACATCCATGCACCTACAGCTACTAACCCTTCTCTTTTTCAGCAGAAATGCCTCCTGAGCACTGTGAAATGACAAGTGCTAGCTATCCCTGTCACAGGCCAGCCTACTGGTCACTCCACTTATCTTCTCTCCACCACATCTTCAGAGAATAGTTCTTCATTTTTTAGCTCCTTTTCCCCTTGGGAATAATTTTACAGGCATTATTACTTGCTTTTAAGCATCAGCCACTGTATCGATCTGGATGTCAGAGGATACCAAAGAGCACCTGGTGCATTGTAGTTAATAGTATCTGAATTACCCAATTTTTCCAGTGGATTTGTCTAAGCTGAAATTGCCCCAAAGTGCTCTTGTTGTAAAAAAATTCCTCTTCTATTGCCTTTGAGCCAAAATCACATAAGGAAACTACATTGGAGCCCTCACACTAAAAAACCCCTACAGCTAAGATGTCATCAAACAGTTTTAGATGCTCGTATTTCCAGGTGGTGATTGATTTCAAGTAGCAAGTTGGGGCAATCACATCCCTTTCTGCAGTTCCAGCCTTATGTGGGGTGGATGAAGGTCTTGGAGAAAGCATCAGGAGTTCAGTTGTGGCAAGACACAGACCTGTTTTTTTCCTTCCCAAACACATACTCCTTTGCGGAGATTTCATGAAAGTGTTGTTGGCCGTACTCTGGGGCTCTATTGGTGCCTGGACAGATGGCTTTGTGAGAGGCGGTAAGTGCTATGAGCAAGGCAGGGAGTAAATCTGTGGAAGTAAAAAAGCATCAGTCTTTCAGGGATAATTTGTGATTTCTGGACATGGTATTGCAAACACAGTAGTTCAGGTTTAGCTGTGACTGGAGTTGTTCAGGTTTATAAAACAGCTTTCATTTTTTAAGTCAATGTTAACACAGCAGACAAACATCACACTTAAACTGCAGCATGGCAAAGACAGTATGGATGACAGACATCATTTGTCACATTAGGAAGCAGCTCCAAAATCCTGTCTAACACCTGTTTAACCTCAGTTTTGCTCATTTGCACAGTCATTAATTAACTATGTGTGGTATACGCAGCTACCCTGATAATCTGGAATTTCATAGTCTATTAGAATACCTAATTTGCAGTGGTTTTAACAACATCACAGTGTTGTTAAACCAAACCAGTATCTTAACCTACACACATGCATCAGATTTTTGGAAGTCAAAACATGTTATTTTTCAATTATATAGGCAAAACACATTCTGCAGATAGTTATATCAAAGATGTTATTGTCCTAAATCCTAATTATCAACAGTAAAAACCAAAACCAACCAAACAAAAAAAGCCAAGCCAAAAGATCTCAAACCTACTTCTTTACCCTTTTCTGTGATGGCAAGCCTGCAGTGGGAGCCAGGGTTTGAGGGGAGGTGTTTGTCATGGGGTACAATGTGGCTGTTGTTATGCTATAGCACTACAGTGAGTAGCCTTCTTCACATCAACAGACTTCAGGCAGAAATAAAAGCAATACAAGACATTGTTCAAATATTGCATGTAACGCAAATTCTCCTGCCACCCCAATAAAAAGTCAAACCCAGGGCAGGTTGGAGAAAAAGGTTGTGTGGGAATTTTTTGAGGGAAATGGTGACAGTCTTTCTTAAAAAGGACTTAGATTTCTATGGGAGGGGTTAGGCTTCATACAGTAGATTTGATTTTTTCTATCAGTTAATGTCAAACAGAGGTAATAATTGATCATATATGTACACAGTAGCCTAAAATCTGTTACACATTTTCTATTCCGTCTTGATGTGCTATTGTCTTGATCTGTCTAGTTATCAACATTTTCTCTAAATATAGCATTCATGTAAAGTAAGTAAACTACATTAAAAGCAGCTCCCATAGGCACTGGGCTGTGCATAAAGGAAAAGGCTTATGCGAATTACTATTTTAATTGATTTTGTGAAAAGTAGTGAATCACTAAAATACTGCTGTTTTGCTTTCCAAGATTTAACGCCAAGCTTTAGATTTTGTGTGCCTGGAAAAGAAAGATATTTCAGTCTCTGAAACTACTCAACTGGCTACTGAAATTAACTGCAGCAATCAGTCACTGCAAGTCCTTGTTATCTGTGTCACTCTTAAAAGAGTGAAAATAAAATTACAGAGAGACAAAGGCTCTGTAGTAAATTTTGACAGACAGGTACTAGCAAATAACTTGCTTTTTTTCTCCTTTTAACTATTAGAACATTGCAGCCTTTGGAGTGCTGGCAAAATAAACCTCGATGTGCTTGTCCTTTGAGAAGGTTGCCCCAATTCCTCGCCTGTTTTCATTTTGAGCCTGATCCATGGCTTGGAGAAGCTCCCATAATTCTTTCCAGGGACTTTTGTAGGCTTTAAAATCAGGTATAAGGTAAAGGTTTACACACTTTGCAAGAATTTAGCATGTGCTTTCTTCTGGCAAAGCAATACCAATGCCCAAAGAAGAAGGAAACTTCTTTTAAACTGAGTTTGATTGTGTATTTGGTTTAGGAATAATACATTGGAATGGTGTCATGCTAGAGCACTGTGCCTGGCTAGCACGAGTACTCACGAAAATGCATTGCTGGCCTTGCAAAGGATTGTGGTGTGCTGATTCTGAATCACATGTCCCAGTCGAGATGGTGAAAAAGCCGGGGGAAGTTGGGGAGAAAGAACTTAAAGTGCTTGTGTTAGATGGAGTTATTTCGTTTGGCCCTCAGAAGAGTGGAGGAAGAGTTAGGAGCAAGTACTCCTAATCCAGGCTATCCAAAGACATGACAGTCACTGCTCTTCTCACTTGTTTTTTAGAACAGCCTGGAAGGTGGAAATGGCCCCTCCCAATAGCTAACGGCTACAGGATTCAAACTCTTTGCCTAGGGATGAAACTCAGATGCCTGAAACTGGCTTTAGACCACTATTTACAAACTGGCTAGTCTGCTGAAAAAGAGTCAGCACTAGACAGTTCTTCAGCAGATGCTGGCACATGTGTGGCATCCAGGAAAAATGCTGGGCTTCAAATCGCAAGGCAATCCAGCCCCATCAGAGGAAGCAGGAAGCACAGTTGGCCACTCAGACACTAACTTGTACCCAGTATTGCCCAGCTGATAGTAAAGGGACTTCACAAACTAGGTTCTTGAGATTGTCCTCCATGTGTGCCATGTCCATGTATGTGGTGGGTAGATTGCACTCTGCCACTGAGGATGGCAGAGCAATGGAGGAGGTTTGCAAAAAAGTTGCCACTTTTTAGCTGACTAAATTCTTTTTGATCTAGTCTTAAAGTCTTTGATCGAGAGTCTCATATCTCTTCTTTCTACTTCACAGCAGTAAGTGGTCACCGCATTCATGCCCTACATGTGCTGGCTGAAGCTGGAAGTGCCAAAAATCACCTGTAGTTTCCCTCTGCTGCTCCCTCCCACTTTTCCAGCAAAAAGCTTTGCGTGCATCATGTTGGTGCTACTAAATGTTCAATACATTAACTTCCTAGTAATATTTGAAGATCTTGTTGCATTAAATATCTTGCTGGGTCCATTCCCCTGTTAGTAATTATGGGTGTATCTGTCTTCACACACAAGCTCCGTTTCTACATTGTTGGACCCCTTGGTTGTTACCCCTGCACTTTGGATTGCTGTTTTCATCTCTCCCACTCCTCTCACTACTCCCCGTGATACACCAAACTCAGAGCTTTTTGCCTGCTTTTTTGTGAGGATGAGTGACAGGGCCAGAGATGTTGAGAAAGTCTCCCTTGCAGCACACTCGCTGGCACAGCCTGTGCTGTGCCAAGGTATACAAAAATAAGTCAGCATTTTTGACTTAGGGGAGACATTTCTGCAGGCTAATGCAACCCAGACCCAGGAAAGTTATTCCTGAGCCCTTATATGCACTGGGGTACCCAGCAACACAAGAGTAATTGAATGGCTTGCTCTTAATTTCTTGGCTGCACTCTACATAACATTGGTGCCAAGATCATACTTTTTACAGCATGTTCCTATCCAGTGGCACTATCCTTGAGCTTTTTAGTTTTTTCTACTGATGTAGATAAACTATCTCTCCATAAGCATTGGCAGGTGAGTTCTTGCAGCCATAATTAGGGATGAACTAAGTGTTCTTCTCAAAAAACCCTTTTTCCCTCAGTTGCTGTTGTAGAGTAGGATGTGCTCATAAACCTGGTGGAGAGAAGGTGTGAGTGAATGGCCTGAGAGCTGAAAGTTAGCTATGTGATTAATGTCCAAAATAAATAAATGGCAAGGGTTTGTTGGCTGTGCGAAGCTAGGCATGCCAGTTTCTGAGTTTAAACATACTGCACTATGACCAGTGATTCTCCACAATACAGTAGGATTTATTAATAGAAAATATGAGTCAATATGAGTTTGTCTTTGTACATGTTAGCAACATGTACCGTGAAACACATTTTTTTTTCTCAATCTATACTGTTATAGTTCCTTTGTGTTATCTGACATAACCATTTATATTTTGGGCTTAAATATGTTATTTGTCAAAATGTACTTTCAGTGTTAATATAACTTTAAAATCATAGTTTACCTTTTAAATATTGAATTCATATCATTTTTTTTCAAATCAATATTGCTCACGTTAGTGCAAATTTGTTAATCTTGAGATATGTTAACCATTCCTTCCAGACCATAAACAGCATTTAATAAAACAGTGAGATTTATACAGCTCTACACAGCTGAACAAGAGTCTAATACGAAGCTCGTTAAAAAGAAAATCCAACATTTTACAGTACATCAATTGCATTTTATACAATTTTTTTTTAACAGTTTTGTTTCTTCTCTATTTCTCTGTGTAATCTAGTACAAGAATTGAAGGGAACAGCAATAGGTAATGATACTTTCCTCATTATTGAAAAGAATGCATCGTATATATCTTGCTCAGTATGGCAACAGTGTTGGATTTCCAAGCCTGGAAAAGAAGCCAGGCAATTCAACACCTTTTAAAAACTCAGTACAGCAAGAGTGAATGTTCTCAGCCAGAGCACTTGCCACTACAGAAGAATGGAAACAAACAACACAAAGTATAGACAAAAGGTGTTTTATGCCACGTCATCGATCCAGAATCTCTCACTTGAGCAATGGTCAACATTTGACTCCAAGTAATTCCTAAGAGGAGCTGAAAGGGGGGAATGTGAATAGTTCAGTAGCTTGAAGAATGGAAAACAGTGCAACTTACAATAACCTCCTGTCTTAAGAACCTCAAAGAGAAGGACGGATCCCCTCGGCCTCTTGGCAATCCTGCGCCTGGAGAACTGCACCAATCTGGTGTTTATCAGGCAGTTAAGAAGAACTTCAAGTTGCAAGTGACAGTCTTCATTAAAAAAAAGTTTTATACTGAAAATGTGCTTTGTTCAAAAGAGCACTGCAAATGTCACTTATCATATTAAAATCAATGTAATAAATAAAATATAAACAACCTGTGTTCAAAACTATGAATAATATTTTTATCTACCTCACTATACATCTGGCCCACTGTGCCCCTCCCACCCACCCTTTCTTAAATTTTTTAAAAATTTTTTTTGCATGCAATTTTTTTTTCCCGGTTTACTACAAAGAGCAGGTAAGGTTACATATCGTACACTGGGAAAAGCTGCCAAAAAGATCAAACTATAGTCCTAGGATACTGATAAACCAATTCTACATCACAACATTCGCCTGCATGAACTACTCGGGCTGTGTCCTATAGAGCAGGCGACGACTTGCGAGAGACTTCTCCCCCTGGCACAGCCAGAAGCGTGCCAGCTGATGTTAAGACTATTACGATGACTAATCACAGAAATGTTTGCAACCTAAAACAAATTCCTTAATTGTAATTTAAAGCAATTTACAACTACTCCATTTGTGGTGGGCCTTATGCTGTGAAAACTGGGGGCTGAACTGCCGTCTTAATCAAAGAAACGGAGAAATGCTGTCTTTTTTTTTAATTCCAGAATCCCAAGACCAAAGATGAGTATTCCAGCCCTCCTAGTCTAGCTTCCTTGTCTTCTGGTTTTCTGATTAAAAATAAAAAAAATTTCTGTTCCTTTCATTTTTTTATTTTTTAGGGTTTCACTTTAAAAGCACAGAAATGGTCGATATCTTCCATATTTGAAGAGTGCGTTCTGGGTGTTGGTTTTTCATTTTGGTGTGAGTTAAAATAAATGATTGTCCTAATGGCTCAGGAATTGGACCCTTCTGTAGTCTGAGAGTTTGGAGACTCCAGACTTAAGTCTGTTGGGTCTTGTTTTTCATTCCCTCAGGGAGAAGGCAAGACCAAACTCTGCCTTCCCTGAATCCTTGCTGGTTGGTAGCTGGGGAGTGAAGAAACTTCCTCAAGAGAAAATCAAGAGATGCTGTTTTAAAGGAAATGGCACCTAGGGTGAAGGAGTCACTGAAAAAGTCTGATAACCTCATCCTTTGTATGTGGCCTAACGATTTTGATTTGCTATAAATGTTTAAGAAAATGAGTAAGAGAAAGCACATACTGGAGTTTCCACTGTTAAAAAAACCTGAAAGTCAAACAAAAATTGAAGCTTAAACAAGGAAAACATTTGATGAAGAGTAGTCTTACAGCACACAAACACACACACTCAAACACACACATGCACACACAAGTGCGGACACACAAGTAAGAATGTGTATTTGTATGGTAGGTTCTTGGAAATAGACATTCTTAGCAAATATGGATGACAGATCAATTGTAATTTATTTTCTTTTAACACTGTATCATCATAAAGAAAACTGGTATAAATGAAAAAATCTATTTCAAATATCTACATCTAAAATTTTAGGCAGTGAAAAAGCACTTTGTTGACAAGGAGTGTGGAATGATGAATGTTAATTGTCAGAAACTGCTGAATGCCTTTTTTTTAGTTGCCACAAACAAATTCACATATCAGAACAAACAATACTGCTAAATATTCCTTTTTGTGTTTTTTTTTTTTGAAAATTTTTTTGATTTTTTTTTCTGTTAAAACGCACCGGGGAAAAGAAAACAAAAAACTGGAAATTCATACATCTTTCAAAATTCGAAATTGAAGCAATATTTAGAACCATAGATGAAGAAACACTGTGGCATTGGTGTAATATACACAATGCACTTGTTTTTTGTTTTTTTATCTGTAATGTACATCAAATACTTTACAACAATGCATTAACAAAAGGCAAGAAACATCTTGCTGTACAGAGGAAACCCCAAATGCAACTTGAAGCCTAGATTCACAATGAATGAGGATATTAAACAAAGTGTGAGAAGCTGTTCCCCATAAGTATGTATGCTGCTCTATTACTTGTGCTTAACTCTTCACCCACATCCATTGTCATGTTCTCCCTCCTTCCTTCAGCCACATTCAATATACAGCACCAAACTTTAGACTCTACAGGCCAACATTAAAGTTGCCCCACACTCTAAAATATATATAAGTATATATATTTCTTCCTAATTACTCCCAGGTTCTGCTTCCATATCTTACAGCCTTCTAAAAGAAAATCTCTTTAATTTTTTCCACACTGGTTATCTGGGCCTTCCTATGGAACAGGCTTTAACAAACTAAATTGGCAGGAAAAAAATGTCTTGTGGTATGCATGCACATGCACAGTTCCTGGAGCTTTTGTATCTGCCCAAGTCTCAAACCCAGGAGTCGGGAGAGGCTGGATAGTGGCTTGTTTCATAATTAAGTTCACTATAGGGACGAGCAGCTGAATAGAAGTCGACATAGTTGCCAGTTGACTTTAGTCCCAGGTGCATGTTGTATTCGCTTGCAGGTGGACGATGATGCACTTGATCCTCAAAGAAGGACTCATCATAGCTTCTTGTGGAATTCTGAAACGGCTGATATGGTTCATAATCTTTTCTGCTGGGCTCCTGTGGAACTGGCTGTGTTGAAACCTGAAAGGCAGTAATACACACAGCCTGTTAGATACAACTTACTGTAGGTAACAGGATGGAAGGAGGAGTAAATCTCACGTTTATTGTGCTGGAAATACAAAGTTGTGCATTATTTTAAAATCTGACCAAGGTATTCCTTGGTAGTGAATTATTACATGGATTTCACTACATTTATCTATTTAATACTATTATTAAATATCTTTCTTATTTATTATTATTGCTGCTAAAGATGCTAGTTTACTCCAAAAGTAGTTCAAGCAGCATACCTTACAGGTACTTCCACAACTAAAATCTGTCTGTAATTTTCTGACTATTTTGCAGCTATATAATGCAAACATTGGTAGCCAAAACACAGCCTTTAAGTATTTGAATGGAAGCAATATATACACCAGAGATGCTAAACATTTAGCAGCTGCCTTTGCCATAAGTGAAATTCAGGGTGAAACTATGTCCTTAACAATCATTTATAATCTTCAGGGAACTGACATGACAACATTTTAAAATAAGTGCCCTGAAATGTGTTCTTCCGCTACTGTTAAGCAGAATCATCTTCTTGTCCTCTCCTCAACACTTCATGTTGGCAATCTGGTGTTTTTGCTACATTCCAGCAAGATACCTTAAAGCTGAAATATTTATGCTATGCAGAAAAGCATCACAGGTGGTCTCCAAATTGAAGTTTGCTATAAAGTTTTTTCAGACAGACCTAGTCAATCTATTTTTATAGTTGGGACAATTAAAATCTGAAATTTATAAACATATGCTAAGCATCTTAGTGGAACACTACCTTTCACTCTATGCCACCTCTATAAATTTGGACAGATTTTGTGCCTGCAAAATGATGTAGCCTTTCAATCCTCAAATGGTTGCACTGGGAATACTGATGCTGAGATCTTGGTGTCAAAAGACTTTGCAGATCCTGCTAACTCTGCAAGAGTTAGTAATGTTCCTTCAAGAAGACAGGAACAGTTGTACTGCTATGGCCCAAAATCTGATATTCTTTCAAAGCATGTCTGTACTGGACAATCTGTGTAGAATGCAGAAGGTTGCCTATGTCCACTGCCTCTAATCCTCATGTGATCTTACAAGACTGGGCCCAGTATTAGTACTGCGTAACAGAACACATCTACTCTAGTTTCCATTTCTTGTACTACTATCGTGAACAGTACTTTCAGCCCCTCATTTCATTTCACATATTCAAAGACAGGTGTTTAATTTCGGATACAGGAGAAAAATTCTATACGAAGCAACTTATTTATATGCAAAAAGTTAGAGATAGTTCAGTTTTTTAACAGAAAATAGAGGACCTCAGTGGTATTTCTTTGTTCTTTTTAGCTAAAAACATTCTTTCTGATACATCAATCATAAAACTGACATTTCATTGAGAAACTAAGTAGGAAAATGTAGAAAATTGCAGTTATGCTTTTTTTTGTGTGTGTGTGTGTGTGTTTTGTTTTTGCTCAAACTCTCACCCTCAAAATCAAATTAGTTCATTGATGATGGCAGTCAGAGCACCTCTGCTGTTACAGTATCTCATACCCTTATTTTCTCTAAATACTGTAGTAATTAGAAGAATTTCACCTCATTAAATGCAAAAAATGCAGGAACGTCTTCATGCACTGAACTAGCTCATACAAAGAAAGAATATGGTACACCACCCATGCATGCTACGAATTACATTTTTGTAATGCCCACCTTATCCAGAAGCACTTACTGCTTTCTGAAACAGGATATTTTTAGAAGAGACCAAAAGCTCTAGACTGAACAGCTTGGATATATGGGAAAGTCTCCTTGCTGAAGAAATGTTAATTTATCAGGCCCATGCCCCAATGCATACACTAAAAAACCAAAAAAATCTTGTTGCAGTCATGCTGAATGGCAAATCTGAGGGCTTTAGCTACACTTAAGTACAGCATGCACACCCCTGCAAGAGATCCAGGGGGTTCTTTCTCCAGGCCTGTTCTTTCTCCATACTTCAGTTTTTGCTAGTGTGCCTTAGCCCATGAGCCATGTTGAGTCAGCAGTACAGATGAATTTTACCATGGCTATACTGAAGTAATGAGATGTGGATGGACTTCACCAAATTTACTGACATGGGACATCACAAGATACCAGAGCCAGCAGAAGTGTCCATTAACATTAGCTTGGATTTTGTAGCCTGCGTGACACATACCCAGAACTTTAAAAGCATTCATGTCCAAAGCCATTCTTGATTTCATTATGAGTTGCAGGCTTAAACATCTTGGATAATTTTTGTGAATATGCTGTCATAACCTGTTGGACATTTTTGAAACTTGGGCTGAAATTATGCTTTAATATAAAGAACATAGCTTGTTTGAAGCCAGTGGAATTGCTAGCATTGTGCAAGCAAGTGACTCGGTTCCTCTAATCTAGATTTATCAAGCTTTGTGACATTTTTCTTGATTTCCATAGAAGATGTTACACTGATCTTTCACCACCTGGAACAGTAACATTTTAGCCTCCATACTTACCTGGTTATGTTTGATATCTTCAGCAGGTGCACCATACGAATTCCTGTACAATGTAGAGATTCCAGTGTTCTGAGCTGGAGAGAGAAAAAAGGAAGCAAAAAGCAGGTTTACCAAACACACCTCTCTGGCCCCAAAGTGAATTCTTAAAGCTTCATTAAATACATTATGCATTTATATTGGTTGCCCCCCACCCCAAGTCTTTAAATGGATCTGCAGACTTCTGTTTTCTCTTCCTACTACTAAACAATTGTAATCTTTGCTTTAGTGTACATATATGTACATTGTATACACTTATTAATGACAGCAGGTGCTATACCATCAATCTTTTACACTTCACATACAAATCAACAAAATAATTTCATACACAGCTAGCATTCAACAATAGATTTCAGGTTATGTATACACAGGATTTTATATCACACATACACTGAACAGGTAAAAGTTGTAAATACTGAGATTAAGAAACATTTGAGTCCTTTCACTTCAGTTGGATGATGTGGATTGTTTATCCTAAAGTGCTTTTGCTATATTGTGGAACTATTTATAGAAAAAATGATTAAACACATCAGAAAAATGAGTTATGCAGAGAAGTAATAGATATTTATACTGAAGAGGTCTGGCCAAGATAGTCTAAAATCCATAAACTGATGTCACTTTTTCCCTTAGATGTCCTACTACTAAAACAATGGAAAAAAAATGAGCTATGAGCTTGAAATCAGAAGTAACTCCAAAGACAAAGATAACATCATATAGTTTGGCAAAAAATTATTTCCCATGCTGCCTCCAAAAAACATGTAAAAGCCTGAAGATTTTCCTTGCAAAGCTGACTTCACTGATGACTGGTTTAGCTATCTAGTTGAAGCTTAGTTTGCTGGTAGAAGCAGAAAAATTGTAGTTATTTCTCATATTTGAAAGAATATGAGGGTAGTGTTTTGTGTGGCTGCTGCACACTGCTCTTACTGGGCATGTGTTATTTTCCAGATGTGATCAATGATTTGATGCCATCATGAGGATTCTTATTACAGAAGCACATTCCTGAAAGTAAAAATAGAGTATCTATGAAGAGTCATCAGTGACTTCTCTCAGGTCTCTGTGCAATGGTATAAAATCTGGAGGCACCAAGAGTTGCTTTTATTACCTTTACAACTCAACACCTTTACTCAACATGTAAAGACTGAGCATCAGAGCTGGGCATGGGATCCATGCTAGTCACATCACTAAGAAGAAAACATTTACTGAAGAAGTAACCATTCTTTCTTCCTTTGGTAACCTGCTAGCATGGACCCCAGCAGGTATAACTGCTTCTATCTTTCCCCCTTCTACCATGCCCTCTCTGGGGAAAGGAATGATATGGTCTTCAGCCAAAGTTGACTGTAATGCGCCAATTCTGATCTAGTTATGCGACACAGGTTCCATGCTGAGGGTAAAATTTTTGTCAAGAGTTTGGTGCACTGCTCCATATTGCTGCTTTACAAATCTCAGATGGTGTTCTTAAAGATGTCCAGTGCGTTCTTGAAGCAGGATATACAGGGCTTATGTGGTGAGGTGATGAGCCCTACGAGCTAGAAAATAGATTTTTCACTTCATAACTATTAACTAATAGGGCGAAAAAACTTTGTTTCTTGAAGAGCTGGATGCAGTTACAGAGATAGTGCATACTCCTGTGTAGGAAATGGAGAAGAGCTCTGGAGCTCTTTCAGGAATGCAGCAGCATCTTTTCTTTGAAGGTGGGAAGAACTCTAGTATGCTGGTTGATCTTTTCCACTGGTAGGTATTCTTAATTCCACTTGTGTGCTAATAAGAGGCAATAAATAGATGGTAATGATGACAGCTCATCTTTGGTCATAGATGTCAGCACTGAAGGTTTGCTCTGCAGAGGTTCAGGCTGCATTTTGTCACCTAATTTGAGTGATGTGTGAGACCTGACTGTTAATTTCAGTGGTTTTTATATTCCATCTGGATTTTCTGCTTTAGTGTTTAAAAATCTCCCTCATGAGGACAATCTTTGATGTTAGAAGAGTCTGCATCAGCATTGCTATTTATGGTGCATCTCATGACAGCATGACTCTCAGTAGTACAACTGCCAAATCTTTCCTTGATACTATACTTTTTTATGTTTTTCTGAGTTTTTTGCTTGCCTCACAAAGTGCTCGAAGAAGTTGGGATACACAAATTCCTCTTCTTGGGATCTAAAGATACTCAGTTTTTCAGCTACCCATTTTGTGAAGTGCTACTTCAACAACAACAACAACAAAAAGACATTCAATGTGTTAGACTCATAAACAGCAAGAACTTCTTCTAATAATTTTGTTTTCAGGTATATAAAAGGCAGAGTTGAAATTTCATGCATGCAAGTTTTTAGTCAGGCATGACTGAACATATTCAGTCCAAACAGGACTGTTCATGACAATAGTCTTCATGGTTGTTTAATGTCATGAGTAAGAGGACTGGTATAAGGTGTAACATCTGAGTTTTATGAAAAATCTGATGAAGAACAAATTGGACACATGCTAATTTATATGTTGTTCCTACAGACAATCAAAGAGACTTTAAGGAGGGTCATGACCTTTCCATCTTTTTACAGGTATATAAAAAAGCATATGTACATATGTGCCACTAACAGCCAAGACTATTATAAAAACAGAAATAGCCCAGAGTTGGTGTATAGCTGTTCAATGCACTACTGTGACATTTGCACTGATGCACTCAGAATTGTCACATGCCAGATTGAAGACTTACAGTCTCCTAGATCACATATTCTTTGATGGAAAATGGATAGTATCAGCTTATGAAAATAGCTGCAAGGTGTGCAGTGCTGACTTCACTGCATTGATGTGGATATGAATTCATGAGTTTAAAACATAAAAAAAAAAGTATTCTTCTTTTCTTAATGCAATAAAAACAATGTCACATCAAATGCTTGGAAATGAAGGCCAAGTAAGAACAAGAAATCTTGGCTTAGTCTAGCCAGGAGGCTGAGATAATTCTGTCTCTGGAGGAAATGTAAGTCAGGCAATGTGGCTGCTAGCAATGCATGCAGCTCTGCTCCAGTACCTGCTTCTGAACACACAGGCGGCATCCCTGGGAACTCCATTCCTGCTCTGCTATGCCTCAGTGAGCAGCTGACTCTTGCTGTCCAAAAGAAGAGGGCAAATACAAAAGAAAGAAGGGAGAAAATGAGCTAGATGAATGGACAGATATTGTGTGCTGTTAATACTGTATACGTACAATCATAATAGAAATTACCAAAACAGAGAGAAAGAGAAGTTCATTAAATAATCTTCTTTTTAAAAAAAACACAAGATAAGAGAAAGGCAGACAAGGGGTACGAGATGGAGACATTCCAGCAGTCACATTTCTTTACAGAGATGTGAGAATTGTAGATGCAAATGAAATGATCTGAGAAGTGATGAGCATGTGTATATGTGTGTATTGTATGCAGTATCTAAACATCAGTACATGACAGTACTGAAGAGGTACTTTCTACAAGGCAAAATTGGAGAGGTTCTAAAATGAGTACTATAAGGAACCTGAAGTACTTTGCAGTTTCATTGCATAAAGAACATTAAAGAAAAATACCTTCCTTTTTTCCCCACTCTTCACTTTTCAAGGTGATACTAGTTAAAAAAACCCAAACATATCACTCCCCACAACGGTTTCCCGCAAAGCTGACAACAGCTTTGAAAATTATGTCACTCAGTGACTTCTGTGACAAAGATATTACTGACTGAAGTTGTCCCCATATATCCCAATCACTTGATTCATGGTTTAACATTCAGCTTTCAGTTTTTGTAAGTACTTATTCTGAACACATTTACAGACCCTTTGAAATAACAAGGTGCTAGCCTTTTGCCCTCAGAAACACAGACCTATAGCAAGAAGGAAAGCTCAGCTGGACAGGTAGTCATCCTCATCTGGTATTGTATAACCTGCTTTTTCCGCTTTAAGCAGCAGGATTTGATTTTCTCAAAGGCCGTTCAAGACAGTAAAGGAAAATGCTCCTGTGCCACACAAATCTCAGCTAACAAAGATTATTACCTCTCACTACCTCTGCCACCCTCCTGCATGGTGAAAGATGAGGCAAGGGAATGAAAAAAGATTACAGTGTATTACCTATTACTGTTTCTTAAAGTAATAATAAGTTCAAGTAGCCTGAGCATCTGTAGCTATTGTAACAGATGATGGTGTTTATTTGTGTTCTGAAAGTGCAGGGACTTGCAAGCAAGTTTAGGTAACACAAGTATAGATGACTGATTATTGACAACCGAAAGAAAGTAAATTAACCAGAAGGTATTTCTGCTGGTGCAAATGAAGGTGCAGAGTGCAGACTTGATGCACATATCACTTCAGTGAGGCAACTAATAAAGAAACTTTTAGAGTAAGAATCCCATGATAGAATAGAGTAACCTTATTGTCTCTGTTCTGATGGAAAACACCATGGCATAAATAATGCTCTCACATGCACTTGTAGTTCCTGGCTTTTTAGAAGGAATATAATAGGTCTTGTCTTAAAAATATACTTTAGGTGGTAAAATTTTATTATTGGTTACTGTTTTCTACAAAGAAGAGATGATGGATAGTAAATATACAAGGCATCATAAACCTGTAAAGAGAAGAGGGCAATGAGAACTTTGATATTGTTCCTCTATATTTTAGCTGTCCTTGTGAAATCAATATAAGTTATCACCTTCAGCCAAACTGTTTACTTCATAGATTCTCCATTTTCCCCAGAGATTTCCCAACATCTCACCACGCTGGCAGGAAGCCATTATTTCTACTTTGAAAATCCATCAAAACCTCTTCACTTCAGTCTTAGGCAAGAGGCCACAGAAGTTCTGAACTATAAACCAAGAAGAGCTTTGGAGAAGAGCTGCAATGCACTGTTTGATGCACAAAATGAAATTCAGGCATTGCAATGAACTTGCCATACATATTAGACAATCCAAATAAAGCCAAAATGTCTCACAATTAAAATCACAACTACTGATTTTATACTGTTCTTTAATGAAGTATTTATTATTTCATGAACTACAAATGTTACACAAATTTTATGTTGAATGTTGATAAGTAAGACTCCTCTTGTCATTTTCTTCTGTTCTCAAAATGGTGCTTAATTTAAGCTTAGACCAAATGAGCACAGATTTGGTGATCTGAAAGACAAAGAAAGTGATTTGTTAATTCCATATTCATTTGTACAATGAGCACATAAGACTGTGACATATTATTACAAATTTCAATTTCATTTTGGTTTCTCTCACTGAGCTCAGTAGCTGGAAAAACAGTTGATACCTGAGCATGATGCTGAGTTTCAAGTTTCCTTACTAAAGGCCCACCCAAAAATAAATAAGAACAGACAAAATACAAGCACATATCAAAAGAAAACATGATGCAAAAATCAACGGAGCAAAAGTTGCTGGGGAATTACCTTACACTCTACAAATTATACTGAAAGAGAAAGGAAACAAAGGAAACCAGAATGGGAGAAAAAACCTACTACACTACAATTAAAAAAACCCCAAACCACTACAGTAAAAGATAAAATTTAAAGGCTGGAGAAAAAGAACACCTCAATTATTTTAATGTGAGGAGAGAGACAAGACAATCTGCAAGAAAGCACAGATTTTCTACATGACAACACTTTTGCTTTGGTGGACCTTCTGATATAATCTGGTAGTCTAAATTTGCAGATACAGCTAGAACAAAATATCAGTGTTTCTGCCTTTTCAGCCTGTTGCTCTTACTTCTGAGATTCTCTCTTCATGGATCCTTGACAAAGTGCTGCAAAAATACAGTCCCGTCTTTCACAATCACACAAGACCACTGAAGTGTTTAAGAGAAGCACCTTGTGCAGTGACTATGAAACGCTCTAAATATTACAGATACATAAAATGCAGTACCTTGACTGATCCTGTTGCAATCTCACATGGTACCCTGCAGATGTCGTTCAGGATACTCCTCATTTCTGTGGTTTCCGAATGCTCTTGACGGTCATTGCTCTTCTTCAGATTTTAACTTTCATGCTAATTTATGTTCTGTATTGCATTTTCACACAAATTCAAAAGCTGACTCTTTAGGTTTTGATTACACAATAGTGTATAACACAGCAGATGCAATCTGAGCATCTTCATACCCTGAACACAATCTTGAAAGGCAGTATGGTTGGCTGAGTCAAGTTCCTGGTGTCCCCATTGAGCTGAGGAACACAGACAACCCATTCTGGCATCCTCTGAGCAAGACCTCTACAGAGGGCAAGGGAGAAGGTTATAAGTATTCAGAAAGTGCAGAGTGACTTTGTGTCTTTTTATTTGCCCTCAGGTAGCGTGTGGAGAAGGGGATGCCATGATGCTTGATACTACACAAATAAAGGTTCAATAGGGGTTATATAAGCCATTACAATGGTGATGGAGACCAACATGTATTTTACAAGAGAATTAATGAAGAGGTGCAGTACTGAGCAAAGCACTCTAAATTTTATCATTACTGAAATGCAACAGGTTAATGAGCTCACCATGAGACAGAGGCTTTCAGTGAAACCTGTAATAGAGGCTATAATATACACAGAGAAAATTGTTGCATTTAAATCAGCCCAGCTGAGAAAGTAACATGCATGGACTTTACAAATAGCTACCAAATTTCCTAGGAATGATTGGTGTGCAAAATTAGCTAACTGACATTCCCTACAAAAGACCGATATTAGGGTTCACTGTGTATACTCATCATTGTCATGCTGAGAGAAACAACAACTGTTAATGCAAAGTGATCTACCAACTTCCTTCTGAAATGAAAACAATTGCAAAAATAAAAGGAAACACAAAATTGCTTTTAGAGCCTTTCTTCTGTGGAGACACATGGTCTTCACAAATCATTTTCACATAGCATATTCATTAAGATCAAATAAATACTTCTTCAGTTGTATTTCCAAGGTGGCTAAAACTCTCTTCAATGGTACAGTAAACCCAGACAAGTCTATAAAATTGGCAGTCTATCACAGCTGATTTTTACATAAGCTATGCATGCATAATCTCACCTGTCATGGTGTCTTTCCTAGAAGTGTGTTCTCCCTTACTTCCATGGTAAGTGGTGTTTGTTCCAGTTGATTCATAGTCTGTTTTTCTTTCTTTCAGGCTGATCATTTCCCGAGGTGAGGCTGGGGCACTTGCTAGATCACAAAAACGGATTTACTTTTTCTCGCCACATACGACTGAATGTAGTGTAAATATTTTAGTAAAGTTTGTATTTGTTAGCATACTAACATTAAGCTGTTTGAAGCCATGGTGCTCTTATTTCAAGTACAGGACAAATGTATTCATGAGATAATCAACTCCAAACATAATTTTCTCTTTGAATGTTTTACTATTTTAACTTACACCGAACATCTGAGGTGATCATTATAAAAAGAAGTACAATAATAGCATTTTTCCCCTTTAGCTTTTCAATACCTTTAACCTGTCAAATCTTTCTTGCACAGGCACTTCCACTTTTTCTCAAAATAGTTAATTTATTACTGTTGAAAAGACCATTAACTTTCAACTGTATGGAAAACCCCTTATAAAATGGTTTCTTCCCTTCCCTGCTAAAAATAAACAAACAAATTAAATTAATGTAGATGGGAATAAAAAGGGCTTTCCATAGAAAACACAGCAAAGAATGCCTAACACTTAAAGGTAATTCAAATAATTTATCTGTCGTTAAACATCTATGTATGAACAACTGCCATTAAAACAACAACTACTACTTTAAGTTATTATTAAAACTAAATCCTTCATCACCTATACTACTCCAGGTATGGCTAAACTGAGGAAAGTAAGAAGTGACTAGGAGAAGAACTGGGTTTGTACTTGATTCTTATGCACTGGAGAATGTAAAGGTGATCACTAGTACTAATCAGGAAGACTCAGAGCTTGTGATGCTTAGGAAAAGGAGACAAGTTATTGCAGAAGGCAAGTGAAAGAGTACAAGGTGAGAGGTAGAGAATTCCAGAGCCTCATAAAGGTACAGTTGTTCAAAAATAACTCAAGTGTTGGTGCTTACTTTGACACCCTCCCCTGCCATCTCCTAGATACTTGATATGTCAAAAGAGCCTTGAAAGCAGCAATTTTCTTGCTTAAAAAGGGGGGCAGGGAATGTAGGACGAGTTTATTTGTGAAGCTTGATTGTGACTTGTATTTTTCAGAATCTCTATGTTGCTTTTTTTTTAGCTAAGGAGTAGGGAAGCACTCATATTTAACTCAGGAGTGATGCTGAATTCTGCTTAGATCGGTTCTGCTGGCTCCGGCCTCTGAGTTCACAGAGCAAATACAGGACAGATGGTTTTTCCTACAAAGTCATTAGAATTGGGGATTGCTTTTAAATTGCTTGCCAATAGCAATGTAATTCTAAAGTTGACAATCCAGCTAATATAAAGAAACAATGACATTAAATTACCAAATCTGCTAATGACAACTTGATCCTACTAGGGAAAAAGCATAATGAAATCCTTGAAAAAGTTCCTAATGTAGGGATGCATTTTGTTTCACATATTCTAGCAATGCTTTCAGTCACTCCGGTGTTTTGAAAAAAACTAACTGATAAAGACAAAACCGTGTCTCTCTGTTCCCTCTGGGAATTATCTCTCTCCTCCCATGTGAGAACAACTGTTTTCTGGCAAGCGTTCCAAGTCCAGAAGTGCACTCCTTCAGAGTTTTTATTGGAAGAAGACCAAAAATCATTGTTTGACATTAGACTGAAAAGTGATACGAAGGTTTTATGCTCTTCTTAAGACACAGAAAAGAAGGCAGAGCTTTCTACACTAGTTGAAGCATCTTATCACCAAGTCTTAGAGACGGATCAGACATTGTGAGTTCATGTACTTCAACACTTTCCCTAAGGTAGGAACCAGTATACCAAAATAATTCTTGACAGATTTTAATCTAAAACTAAAGATCTTTAATGACAGAGATCACAACTGCTCCAAGCAGTCTGTTCCAGTGCTTTGCTTCCCTACTGCTAGGCAATGTTCCCTAATGTCTAGCCTGACTCCTTGCTGCTCATTGTCCCCATGAAAGCAGAGAAAGTTCATGTTGTTCCTCTTCATAGCTGGCTGCTATGTGCTTGAGTGCTTGGTGCATACATCCTCCACTGCCCTCCTCTTGTGTGTCTCCTATTTGAGTTAAAAATTACAGTCCATTCAGTGTGTCCTTATATTCTGATTTCTCCATCTTCTGATTCAGGTGTGCAACTGACAAAAATCCCCAAAGCATTTCTAACTTCCTTATAGCCAGATATCCTCCTTATAATTTATTTGTAAAGGATTGTATCTTTTTTCCCTTTGGACAATATCTCCAATTTCTCAGGATCACTCTGTATGTAAATAACACCCTTCAAGGTACACAAGTTTCTGCCAGGTTTATGTCAGCTGCAGCTGTAACAGACATCCTCCGTATATTATCTGGGTCATAAATGAAAGTACTGAGGAGTACTGGGCCCAAGGCAAATCTCCAAGCTAACCATTCTGCCATTTCAGCAATAAGCAATACTCATTCTTTGTGAATAATTTTCAAGTGATTTTTCAAAGTTTTGTATTTACTACATGTGGTATTTTCAAGACTATTTACACTATCTTGCCCTAGCTTGTCTGTAAAAATCTTCTGTGAAAGAATCTTACTGATTACAGTAGATTTAATTCACTGACTATTCTTCCCACAAAGTGCTTTAAATATGCTGCAGCAGGAATTCAGGCGGATTTTGTAAGAACAAATCATGTTAAACCAATGTTTTGATTTTACATGGATACTACTGCACAGACAGTAACTTACACTATTACGTAGGAATAGATACTCCAAGAGTTAAGCAGTATCTTATGTCCCTACTATCTTGGAGGTCCTTAGGTTATGACTATTTGTCACAGAAATTTTCTACAATAAAGTTGAGCTGACTGATGTATTATTACATGGGCTCCTCTTCCTTCAAAAACAGCCACTATATTTGTCCTTTTCCAGTCTTCTGATAACTGATGATAGCAGTAAGAGTTCATCCAAAATTTCCTTAAGTATGTTCTTTAAGCAACAGGGTAACAGGAGTGAGAAGACAGTTCTGGTTAGAGAGAACTAAAATCTCAGGACCAGACATTTCAAGTACCTTGTATTTACAGTCAAAATGAGATTTTGGAGAAGCAAAAAAGGAACAAGTGCCCATTATGGACTTGTGTAAACCAATTTTGAAAACCAAATAGCAGCTTTCACTGTACTTTTGGCTACATTTTCAGATTTGCTAAGTGGTTGTTCTGCAGGATGCAGCTTCTAGATATTTAACAAAAAAAATTCCTTAAAAACAAAACTATTGCAATAATTAGTTTGGCCAGTTTTAATCCTGAACTCTTGCTATACCTATGGAATGACAACATTTGACTGAACAAGTAGTAAAAAAGCATACAGAAAAGCTGTTTTACTCTGTTTATCCTAGAGGAGTTTCACTGGGAATGGTTTTATCTAATTAAGGTATGTTTTGCCTTAGAATAAGCAAAGGGGAAAATGACCAGTTTTCTAAACAGAGAAGTTACTTAACTGCAGCATAAGTTTAGATACTTACATTAATTTATTGCATGGATCATACAGGATTAATAACAGCTGGTGTAAATATGCCATCGACCTTACATGAAGATCTGTGAAACTTACTTACATATGTGTATGTATGACCATTTACATACACATACATATGTCATCAGAATGAAAACTACTAATGGTCACTACTGTCCTGAGAGCTAGTCAGGTATTCCCAATCAGGCAAACACTTCATGAGCATTTAAAAGAAAAAGTTATGGAGTATTCTTTCTGCTGTAAAACCTCCTTTTATTAAATAAAAATACAATACTGCTTGGAATAGATAATTCACATAAGAGTAAAGAATATATTTTGTGTCCTTCCACCATTGTTAACTACAAATCCAGATGCCACTGACATTGCTTAAGTAAGGCAAATGACAGTGGTGGATTACCTCTGTGTTTCCTTCAGTCCTGAAAGCCTGGCCTTACCTGAGCGGTTGTTAGGAGACATGCGCACAGGAGAGATGGAGGGCGTGCGTGATGAAGAGTATGGTCTTTGCCGATCCCTTTCTATTGTTGAAGATGAGGCTACAAAGTGATACTGTGACCATCCATCCTGCAACATCAAACATTGCAACAACAGTAAGTGAAAACATCACACCGTTACTCATTTTAAGTACAGAGTATTTTCCACTAGCGTTTTCACCACATAAAGGCTACTATCTTTTTCCTGCCATTGGATGGCAAATATTCATAGTGGTGCAGGTACAACACACTGACTATACTGACACAAAGTACTGGCAAAATTAAAATGCAGAAAGTTCTAAAGTTCTATGAAATAACGGCTCTGAGAAAGACTCAAATTATGAAAACACTAGATGTTTTAGGCTATTTAATAATTCTGTCTTTTTCCATGCCTCTATTTTCACATTGCAAATGGCATTCTGGCTATGAAAATATTCCAAATCATAAGACTGTTTGTTTTCACAGTGAAAATCAGTTCTTGCTTTAAATCATTTCTATCTTATAAGGAAATTTTGGAGTAATTATTTGGGGAAGCTCTAGGATTACCAAAATTATTGCAGCTATTTGGGTATCAATAGTCCAGTTATATTAACTGTCCATTTGTTCACACCTGGGGGAAGAATAATTAATGCATTTTACTTGTTGTATTTTTCTCCAAGATGTACAGAAATGAATTCTATCGTTTCTATTTAAAACTGTGGTAATGGTGATGTATTTAAAAAAAGAAACAAACTAATACAAACACTAGAAACAACTAGCTTAGAAATAAAAAATAAGAGTTTAAATCACCCTTATTTTATTCCTGTACCATAATATAATCCAATCATACAAAATAATGTACTTTACATTTATAAAAGGGTATTAAAAATAGTTTGAAAGTATCATGACAGAATAAATTGACTTTTGCTAGTGTTCTTACAAAATGAGAGTATTTAAAATGTCTAAAAGTGTTGACAGATTTTAACTGGCTTCATCATTGCTTAATGTTAAATCTACATCAGCAACAGAGTTTTCTCAGTCTTGCACTGAGGGCATGAGCCTTTCAAAAATGCCTGCTTACTGCTGGGCTCACTGGAAATTGAGTTAAGCACCTGGCATTGTGAGAAAACAAACTTTTTGCAATGAAATGCAAAAGAAAAAGAAACATAATAAAATATCAGCAAAAGCAAGTTGGATTTTTCTTCCTGCTTACAGGAAAAGAATGCTCTCTTTGATTAGCAAAGAATGTTCACATTCCCTACCTCAAACTACTTTAGACATCCAACCCTGAGTCCCACTCCTTACCATCCCTTGCCCAAGGCACCTTTCTCATTTTGTTCCCTCCACAGAAACCATGGGCACCTAGCTCTTGGAACTGCCAGAGAAAAAGGCTTGAAAATTCCCCCTCCACTCAACTTTTAGGAAAGAGAACTCAGTGAGAGTGTGACACAATAGCAGGGAGGAAGCTATGCACACCTAATGTAGAGAGAAATGTAAGTAAATTAGGATAGACAGAAGTGACACCTAAATACAGATTCTGAATGCCTGTACTCCTTACATAATGCCTTTGTATAAACATGTCTGTATCTCAGTCATAATTTCAAAGGCCAAAAAAAAAAAAGGAAGAGTGAAGTCTGGGCCATGGCTTTCACAAGCAGAGTCGACTTTCCCTGGAGTTGATAGCGAATGTTTGTCCACAGAGATCATTCATGTTTAGGACACTTCGCTGAACTGTACCTCACATTTCATGACAATCATATAAGAAAATATAAGCAATAAAACCAGTTAAGTAATAAAAAATATTGAGTAACTTGAAAAAAATAGTTAATCTTTAATAACATTTGCTTAAACCACAATTTTGTATATCCAAACTTTCATCTTCAAAAAGCAGCCTCTCCACCAAGCTGTGTCCTCCAGCTTAGAGGGGAATCAATGAGAATGAAACAAAAACATCTGTAAAGTCTTAACTTCTTAATGTTAAATCAAATTGGAAATAATTAGAAACTTTGCAATGCATATACTATGTATATATATACAAATATATATAAGAACTAGTAATTTATAGCAATAATTATAAAGACTAGCATAAGTCAAATCATCTGTAAGTAACAGACTTAGCATTACTTTTACATCTCATGATAATAATAACTTGCACAATGATTCCTCTACTAGAAAAATGAAGTAGTAAATGTGAGAAGCTGATGCGTTTATCCTGCTAAAGAAAAATGTTTCCCTTCTTCCTCCTAATCTGGGGTCAGAAGTTCTTATCAGAAAGGTGACTCTCTATAATTCACTCTGATACTATTTTCTATCATTTATTTTCTTTTAAACAGAGAGTTGAAGAGGAGGATACCAAGAGACTCTAGATCTGATAAAAGGAGAAGGAATAGACCATCGTCCATGCTTACATAGTGCAACTCAGAAATGCTTCCAACTCTGTGAATCTGGATACAGGCATGTCCAGGCACACTTCCCTTTTGCCCTCTTGTTTCACTCAAATTCCCAGCATGTGGATCAGATAAAAGTGACCTGAATCTTCCCCTAAACCTTTCTGCCTGCTCTGTATTCCATCTGCATTGTTTACATAAATACTTGGACCCTGATTCTGATGGGAAGAAGATGAAGTAAATCCCTGTTCTCTGCACTGTCCCACAGACTCTGGCATAGCACATGGCAGCAGCTTTGTTCTGTGTATTATCAACAGGTCCTTCATCAACATTGCTTCCTCAGAAACAGCATTGCAAGGTATATCAACATTGAGGGAACAAAATCCAGCTGTAGCTGGGATGCTAGCAATAGCTTTCCTCTGTGCAGCAGATGTTTTTCCTTCCCCTCCTCCATGCAAATTTTTTTCTTTTTTTTTTTTTTTTCTCTCTGCTGAGTGTAGTGCCCATAATGAGGTTTTCAAATAAAACCTGCTACAAACTTTCAAGTTTGCAAGCATGATCAGCTCAATAAAACAAGTCAGGCAATCAACAAACTCTAATTAACACAAGCAGTGCAGTGACATAGCATTGCTTTTGACAAAACAAGGCATATTGTTATCACTGTATGACAACTCTCATGGTGTATTTCTCCAGCATTATGGGCAGCTCCTAGACCTCACAGTATTTCAAAACCCTAATACATTTAAGTCCTCTACCTTTAGCTCTCTTCTGCTACAAGGAACAGGCTTTTTTCCTTATAAAGGTAAACAGTTTGTAACAAATTCATTAAAAATATCCCCATCAACAATTCCAAAAGCTATTAGCATTAAATACTGAAACTAATTTTTAAGAGCCTAAAGGGAGTCTTTTCAATTTAATGTCGAGATAAATACCACCTGACATGATGGCTGCTTTCATTAGTTTGTTTCAGCTCTAGTGCCTGTAACGAAATTTAATTAAATTGATTTGGGTACTTAAAGGCACAGTATATAGCAATGTCATGTAGAGAAGAAAGCTAACTCAAAAGCAAAGTCTGTGAGACTACATTTCAGAAACCAATTTACCAGCCACAAACATGATCTAGGAGAGGAAGAGTAAAACGAAAGGATCTGACAGATTGAAAAGAAATTCAATGCAGTTCTGTTATAGAATGGATGCATTTGTTAACTTGCAGCAATTAATTAATAGGTGGCAACTGCACAATACAGGAGGGCACAAAACAGCCAGAATACAGAAATATCATTTTATGTCCTTATTGTCTCTTCCAAGGTATCTTCTAATGGGTTTTACTCTATATTTTAACTACAGTGAATACATGTATTCTCCCTCAATTATACTCCATAAAGTCCAAACGTTGCAGCTTGATTGGCAGTGACATGTTTCTGACAATATGCTCTTGGGAGATCTGCAGGGATTAGATTTGGGGTGGGGGCTGAATAACCACTGTAGAAAACAAAAGCCACATTACTGTCTCTCTGATGACCTTTTACTGGGCTTAAGGAGTGAACAGGTCCTTTGTCTCCCTGATCAACTTTAAGTCATTTTGAAAATAAATAATTTTCCTTAGGCCCATGGGAAATAATTGTCAGGGTAACTAAACATATTGTGCCAAACACCTATTGCACAAGTATCTTATGAAAATATAATTTCAGTTTTCCACATTATCTTTTTTGTGCTTAAAATGTAGGGTAAAAGATAAAGCGATTTTCTACTGTGTTTGCAAGACTTTCAAATTTTCAGAACTCTCCAGTAGTAGAGTCCTTGACTTGAGGAGATGATTTGCAGAGGTGGGTGATAACACACATACCATTTTCTCACTTGTAGTATGGAAGTATTATGAGAACTGAATGAAATTAAGCTCTGATGGGAACTGACACTATGCTGATACAATAGGGAGTCAGAGCTCCTGCCTGGAGAATTCACAGATGAGACAGGAAAGAGAGGGGACCAGCTACAATGAGGTGGCCAAAGAGTAAGTGGTAGACTTGCGGATGAAGCAGCAGTATGACTAGACTCAGTGCAGTGCCTAGCCTGGGTGGCCTCACAGCATACACGTAGAAACTTCACACCAGCTCATGTGATAATAGCCACACAGTAAGCATAAAAACAAACTCTGCCCTCTGACTATGATGATCAACTGCTAAGGCAACGCTGACTTAAAAAGCACTGAGCAGTTTAGAAGAACTGTATGATGGTTGCAGGCACATTGGTATCTTTCAGTACTGAAGAGTGTAGTTTGCCTGACTCTGTCCTAACGTTCTCAGGAAGAAAGAAAGCAAATTCTTGGAAGTAGAGAAATCCCACTAGGGTAAGAAAAAAAATGATGCAAACAAATCCAATAAAGAAACAGCTAAAACCTCAGAAACCACAGAGAATGTTGTGTCCTGCCTCCACTAAGTTTACAAACTCTCTAGCATGCTACTTCTTGCTTCAGGTCTGGTCCTCTTGTGACTTGATTTACTAGACATTTTTCCAAATGACTTGAATTATACAGGACCAAACTTGTTTTTGCGATCCTACTCCCTTATCTGTAAGCCAGCATTTTACTGATTCCAAGATATTACTTGTAATAAAAACTGCTCCTGTAATGATAATAAGTTGTAGAAAAGTGAAGTTTTTATGCGTAACTACTGGGAGGAACTGGTAACTACACCCAGCAGGGTGTTAGATGCACATGATACAGCAACAAGGCAAAGTGCCTGCTAGTATGTAACATCGGATCTCCTCACTGTGAAACTCAGCCAGACACTGCTCTGAGTTGCTGGTGTTGCTTCTTGCACAAGCTGAACCGATGCTGTCAGGTTAAATGAAACATCCAGACCAGTGTGCACCAGTGTGACACTGTCTAGAGTAAAAGATAAATCTGATGTGAATTAAGTCAAGGCTTATCAGACTTAAACACATCTGGCAATTCTTCACTGGGAATTTGTTGTCACAATGCTAGTAAGACGTAACAGAAATTAGAACTGGATCAAATTATCTTCATACATTGACATAAGAAAGTTATGTGTGTGATGACTGCGGTGAGACATCTAAAAAAGTAACAAGGTTGGTGTGTTTCACATTTATGTCTCACAGAGCTTTTAAATGGGATTTTCCAAATACTCTGGTTTAAATGCTCACCAATCACCACACTTACCATTAGGCTTTACAAATAGGGATCATATTATTTTCTTTTAATACAAGAAAAAATACATTTCCCAGTGCTTCTCAACAGAGATTCTGAGCCCGATTTCTCTCCCTCTGCTATCCCCACAACAGCAGAGGCTGTCCACCCCACCAACACACCTGAACATTGAGTGTGCTAGCAGGACTGCTCCCTGCATGCCACCAAAGCAGGTGACAAGGAAATGCCAGCTACTGAAGGAGAGATGGACAGACAGCTGTTCTCTAAAAAAGCCCGTGCCTTTGTACTTGAAGTGTATTAATTTTGGAAGAGGGATTTCAACTAAATTCTTACAACTTCCACAACTCTAAAAACACTCTTGAAAAACAAATCAACTAGTTTTAGGTAAACTATCTTATCTAAAAATTTTCCTTTGAATTTACAGTGCCAAATCCTACTATCAGTAAATGATTCCTGAAAGGACTGTACTTTCTGGATTTGCTTGCTTTGTTTTCAGGAAAACTCAAGACCAGCAGAGAATTCCTAGGCACTGATCTACTTTATGATGTATTCTGAATAATTCAAATTCACTGATTTTTTTTACTGCCATTAGATAAGCTATGAACAACTACAAGCAGTATATTGACATTTTTACCCCTAGGATTTTGTCTTTTGCTTCTGATGTGGTAACTCAAGATACACTGTTGGATACAGAGCAGAGGTTGGGCCTGGAAGATCCTGGTGCTCTCTCAGCTTACACCTAAGTGGTCGATGTTTGGGTTAAGTCCACTGAGCTAGTTCTGTACTAAGCCTGTAAGTGAGAATCTGGAGTACTTTCAGTGAATTAGAAAGACAAAGCGCTGCTGACTCCAATTATCCTGTTTCTCCTTCTTTCCCAAAGAGTTATAAGCCAGGCCCTCAAAATAAACAGATACAAAATGAAGACATGGATCACTGAAGTTCATCTTAATTTTAGGATTTTAGTGTTTATGTTTACATTTACAGTCTTGTTTATGCAGTTTATGAAGGTCTGAAAATTACTTAAAACAGAGAAATTATTCAAGTTTGGGGCACTTAAAAATATTACTATAATTTGAACAGAAGTGCAGGAGTTGCTCATAGCACAACCACTTAGCCAAAGTGGTTAAAGGAAAATACAGTTTCCTTCCCATGCCTTCTGATGTTGATATCAGTTACTTTTTGGTTACAGGATTGGGAGTATGTCACAGGCTGCTGTGCTAACCTGGGAGGAAGGCCATTCACTCCTCCCTTGTACAGATATGAATAACCAAGAGAAGAGGATGGAGACCTTGCTGAGAGCACCACGGGAGCACTGCCATCACTAGAGCCAAGGCAAAGAGCAGTGGTAGTTGGGCTGGGCAGGGAAGGATCAAGCCATCTGGGTGGCAGAGCTTCTACTGGAGCAGCTGCCTCTTCCCAGGGCTCTTGTTCCCTCACCTCAGTGCCCGACACTGGAGGGCTGCCTCGCCACTCCCTGGCTGACATGGCTGTGAGATACACACATGCATGGCTTCAGTCTCCTTTCTTATGATGCATAGTGGGCTTGACCTCAGCATTCCTCTCCTTTTTACTCTGAAGTTCAATGTACAAAAGGCTTTTACTTTTAAGTGACTGTTTCTGTATCCCAGACACAGCTGTTCAGTTACTTAAGAAGCTCAAAAAGAAATATGTATTTAGGGCAACACGGGGCTTAAAGAAGGGCTCCTAGTGAGACAGTCATTAACCACAGCAAAACTGTCTGGCACTGCTTGAGGATTATTAAGCTTTCTGTAGGCTCTTTAAAAGTAACATTTTCAGAATCAGTTGTTAAATTCATTCTTTTTGAAATGAGCTGCATACCTCCAAGCCTCCACCTTAGCTTCTCTGAAAGCAATGCCATTATACTCCTATTGTCAGAGTTCCACCCCAAAATAATTTGGAATATTTTCTCTCCCTGTTTTTCTCTTGTCATTGCAGAAGCTGGGGTACCATATTCTTCTGAGAGTATCAACCAGTTTTTTTCTTTAAAAACAACACAGATGGCATTGTCCAGTTTTCTCTTTTTCAAATGCTTTTGTGTGTATGTGTTATCTTCTAATCACATATCTTCTACTACAATTTTACATCTCATCCCTTGATTTTAGCTATGTAGAGATGCATAATAAGGGCAAGACATGCTAATTACTTGCTAAATCTATCCAAGTGAGGAATGGCTAGGTAACTATTCCTGGTTGTTCTACAATTGTGCAACTTAAGGACATTTCAGGAAATAACTGAGGCTTTACCTACCTGTAATTAACTATTAATTTGCTGTTGTGTGAGTTGCAAAGATGGTAAGAGCTAACCTGATGAATAAAATAGCTACTAGGAAAAGGAATTGTATGTGAGGCAAAGCATCAATGACAAGACTTCAGATACAGCAGAGTTCATTATTCATTTTGCTGAGATTATATGCAGCTAAATAATAAAACTTCCAAAACATTGCAATAAAATGAAATAAATTCATTTTCTCTAAGAATCACTTTGCCTCTTAAAGAGAAATAAAATTGTTTTAATAGATTTTGGAGGAAATGAAGTCAGTATTTGACCCTTCAGATCAAATTTCTGTTTTCCCTTGCATAAGGTATATAAGTGATAATTTGTTAGAATAACAAAAACCTATTTTTTTTTGTATCTTGTATGAACAAAAAAATTGCATCCAGGACAGTGTTTACAACAATTTCTGACTTGTATTGTAATTTTTATTTCAGCAATGCAACTTCTTAACTTGTTTACGTCCTAGAAGTGCAAACTCTGGCGCTCAGCCACAAAATCTCAGGAGTAGGACTCCCCTGCCATGGGGAGGGATGCCACACACTAAGACCAGGTTGCCCAGGGCCACATCCAGCCTGGCCTTCAACACTGCCAGGGACGGGGCNGCTGCTTACAATGAGTTCCTCACCCAGTCTGTACTCATATCTAGGATTACTCCTACCCAGATGCAGGACCTTACACTTGGACTTATTCAACTTCATTTTATTCTCATGGCTCCACTTTTTGAGTTTGTCCAGGTTTCTTAAGCCTGCTATCCTTAAAAAGACTAGAAACCACTTAATATTTCTTACTTTTCATGCATTAAACCGTAAAATCAACCAAACACCACTCTTCTATTACATCTGTGAACATAAAACATAAAAAAATAGCTATCAGAATAAAATTTGCATGGCTGTCTTTTATGGTGAAGAACGTGGTAGGACTGATGATACTGTGATCAACAGCCATTAGGACTTTGTGCCTCCTGAAGAGTGGTACCATGGGATGAAAACTGGGGATCACTTTATTCAAATGTGTAGCTGCCTGACAAAGAAGGAATCAGTGTCCCTTTGGAAAAATCTCCTTGGTTTTAGGCCAAAAGTTCTCGCATAAGTTCTCGCTGAAGTGGCAAAACTTAGGAGCATCAGAGAGGCTGAGGATGAAATTCACTGGTGCAGTCAGGCTCTGCCCGCCCTGAAACTGAAACAGGAACAGGATCACCTGCCACAAATTACCCAGGAATGGGAGACCCCTGGACCATCCCTGAAATGAGTTCATTCGGATACACATCTGCCCTACATAAACCAAAAAATACATGGTCAAGGCAGCAAGCAAACTTCTTCCCTGCCTACCTCCCCACATCCCCTTGGCAGCAAGGAATGGCAACAAGCTCCTGCTCCGTGTGGCAGGTGTGTTGCCCTGGTTACACTCCCAATTTTCCAGGTGCCCTTGCAGAACAGGTACGATGCCCTGCAAGTGCAGCCAGCCAATGAGGAAGATGAATCATCTGGCTTGGAGGCATTCCCAGAATTAAGGAAGCCCAAGCCCAGCATCCAA
>VWZO01008415.1:322258-333217 GCA_013396975.1 Bucco capensis | reverse complement strand
AGTGCTATGGAGTGATCCTCAGTGCCATGGAGCCATCCCCAGTGGCACAGGATGATCCTCAGTGCCATGGAGCCATCCTCGGTGGCACAGGATGATCCTTAGTGCCATGGAGCCATCCTCGGTGGCATGGAGTGATCCTCAGTGGCATTGAGCCATCCTTGGTGCCACAGGGTGATCCTTAGTGCCATGGAGCCATCCTCTGTGGCACAGAGTGATCCTTGGTGGCATGGAAGCATCCTCAGTGGCACAGAGTGATCCTTAGAGGCATGGAGCCATCCTCGGTGGCATAGGATGATCCTTAGTGACATGGAGCCATCCTCGGTGGCACAGAGTGATCCTCAGTGCCATGGAGCCATCCTCGGTGGCACAGGATGATCCTTAGTGACATGGAGCCATCCTCAGTGGCACAGGATGATCCTCAGTGACATGGAGCCATCCTCGGTGGCACAGGATGATCCTCAGTGCCATGGAGCCATCCTCAGTGGCACAGGATGATCCTCAGTGCCATGGAGCCATCCTCGGTGGCACAGGATGATCCTTGGGGCCATGGAGTGATCCTCAGTGCCATGGAGCCATCCTTGGTGGCATGGAGTGATCTCTGGTGGCATGGAGTGATCCCTGGTGGCACAGAGCATCCTTTGGCCCAGCAGGGCAGCTGCAATGTGCAGACAGCAGGGATTTGGGGCCAGTGCCCAGCAGGATGGCAGCAGGCACTGTGCATGCTGGGAGTGTCCCCATGGCACCCAGGGCAGTGGCTGCCTGCCTGCCTGCCACTTCATTAGCTCTCATTAGCAGGATTCACCTCATTTTAGCAGGCGGGACAAATATTTGCCCAGGGAATGCTGACACACTGCTGGCTCCTGGATGAGTTGCCCTAGGGAAGGGCAGGAGTCACTTCTGGCACTCAGTGTCCCTCTGGATCCCCACAGGCTGCATCCCACATCTCTACATCCTCAACCCCCACATCCCTACATCCCTGCATCTCCACATCCCTACATCCTCAACCCCCGCATCCCTACATCCCTGCATCTCCACATCCCTTCATCCTCAACCTCCTACATCCCTGCATCCTCAACCTCCTACATCCCTGCATCCCACATCCCTACATCCTCAACCCCACATCTCTACATCCCTGCATCCCACATCCCTACATCCCCAACCCCCCCANCTGCATCCCACATCCTTTTATCCTCAACCCCCACATCTCTACATCCTTGCATCTCCACATTCCTTCATCCTCACCCCCCACATCCCTGCATCCCACATCCCCACATCCCTACATCCACAACCCCCACAATTCCAAATCTCCACATCCCCGCATCCCCAAATCTTCACATCCCTACATCCCACATCCCTGCATCTCCACATCCCTGCATCCTTAAGCTCCACATCCCCAAATCCCTGCATCCTTAACCCCCACATCCCCAAATCTCCACATCCCTGCCTCATTAAGCTCCACATGCCTACATCTCCACACCCCAGCATCCCTAAGCCCCACATCCCTGTTATCCCTCATCCCTGCCTCCTCTCCCTCCCCAGCCCCATGCCAGCTCGGGGCTCTTCCCTTTCTGAGGCCAGCAGCAGCTGAGTGCCTGCAGCCACACAGAGTGCACTCCCAGCCCAATCCACAGGGAAGGAGTGGATTAATTATTCCTATTTTATCCAATCCAGACACGTCCTTACAAAGGCCTAACAAGCTCCTGCTTTGCCCAGGGGGGAGCCTACTCTTGCTGCCTTCTCTTTTGCTTCCTAACCCTTTGTCTCTCTCTCTCTTTTTCTTTTCCCTTCCCAGGATTGTTTTTATCTTCACCTTCCCATTTCCTTGCTCTTTTCCCCAGGGTTCCAGCAACACCTCTGAGCCCAAGCTCAGATGCTGAGCTGTACCACAAGCCTGCTCCATCCACACTGAGCTCATCCAACCTTCTCCTTTGGAAAGTGAGAGGCAGCTCCTGGTTCTCCAGCTCCTGGCTGGGGTTGGGATGAAAGGGAAAAGAGCTTTGCTGGAAGCCTTGCAGTGGGGAAAAGGTCCTGGGAGCTGTGAGGCGATCAAAGGGAGCTCTTCATCTCTTTTAATGAGGCTCTGCAGTGGGTTTGGGCTGAGGAGGGGGCTTCCTGCACGAGATCAAAGCCCCTCGTGAGTGCTGAAGGAGCTGGGGGACTTGGAGGAAGGAGAGGAAGAGGAAGGAAGGGCTGGGAATAAAAGGAGATGGAGAGGATGAAGATGTGGCTCTGAGGGCTGGTTTGCAAGCTTCACTTGGAGCTTCCCTGCTGCCCAGGTACAAGGAAAGAGAAGAGCAGAGCAGAGCAAAGCAGAGCAAGCACTAAAGGTCTGAGCTGGTTCCTGCCACCACCCTCAGCATCACTGCCCCAGCCCAGGCACCCCCAAATCCCATCCTCAGCATCCTCAAATCCCATCCTCAGCATCCTCAAATCCCACCCTCAGCATCCTCAAATCCCACCATCAGCATCACTGCCCTATATCAGGCATCCCCAAATCCCACCCTCAACACCCTCAAATCCCATCTTCAGCATCCTCAAATCTCATCCTCAGCATCCCCAAATCCCACACTCAGCACCCCTAAATCCCACCTTCAGCATCCTCAAACCCCATCCTCAGCATCACTGCCCTATCCCAGGCATCCCCAAATCCCATCCTCAGCCCCCCTAAATCCCACCCTCAGCACCCCTAAATTCCACCCTCAGCACCCCTAAATCTCACCCTCAGCACCCTCAAATCCCATCTTCAGCATCCTCAAATCTCATCCTCAGCATCCCCAAATCCCACCCTCAGCATCCCTAAATCCCACCTTCAGCATCCTCAAATCCCATCCTCAGCATCACTGCCCTATCCCAGGCATCCCCAAATCCCATCCTCAGCCCCCCTAAATCCCACCCTCAGCACCCCTAAATTCCACCTTCAGCACCCTCAAATCCCATCTTCAGCATCCCTAAATCCCTATCCCAGGCATCCACAAATCCCACCCTCAGCATCCTCAAATCCCACCCTCAGCACCCCTAAATCCCACCCTCAGCACCCCTAAATCCCACCCTCAGCACCCCTAAATCCCACCCTCAGGAGGCAGAGTGGCACAGGGATGCTACCAGGAAGGGACAACCCAAGGATGGAGGTGGAGGGAAGCTCTCTCCTGCTCCTCAGGATATAACTAGAGCCATGCATAGTTCCCCAAGCTCCTGAGGGACACCAAAAGCAGCAGCATGCCTTTGGGCTGCAGCATCCCAGGGGTAGTTCCAGGCTGGGATCTCTTCCAGTGTTAGGGAAAACCCTGGAGTAAGCAGCAGAGTAAAGGAGTAAAGGGATGGAGGGAATGTGCAGTGCCAGGCTCTTTATCCCTCATCAGCTCTTTGGAGAGGAAAACCTGCTTTCTTTTACAAAGCATTTATCAACTTTTGTTTCAAAGCCATGGAAGAAGATTCCCCCTTTGGATAAGCCTCTGGCTGCTGCTGGATTAATGTCCTGAGCAGGGCACTGGAGCCTGCCTGGGAACAAGATAATAAGCCAACAGCAAGCAGAGAGATAAAGCACAGGGCAGGATGCAGAAGGGTTGCTCCTGGCTGGCAGGGAAGCATGGAGCACCATGCTGGATCCAGGCAAAGCCTAGGGACTGCTGGATGCCAACAGCATCCTGGGGTGCATTTGGAAGAGTGTGGCCAGCAGGCCAAGGGAAGATTCTCCTCCTCCTCTACTCTATCCTAGTGAGGACATATCTGGAGTATTTAGTCCAGTTCTGGGCTGAAGAGACCCAGGAGAAACAAGGAACTGCTGGAAAGAGTCTAGCAGAGGTTATGGAGATGCTGAGGGCACTGGAGCAGCTCTGACAGGAGGAAAGGCTGAGAGCTCTGGAGCAGAGCAGAGCCAGAGGGGAGCTGCTCCATGCTCAGCAAGAGCTGAAGGGTGCAGGGGGCAAGAGGCTGGGGCCACACTCTGCTCAGGGGTGCCCAGGGCCAGGCCAAGGGGTAACAGACACAAAATGTAATCCAGGAGGTTCCACTAAACATAAGGAATAACTTGTTTGTTGTGAGGGTGCAGAGCCCTGGCCCAGGCTGCCCAGAGAGCTTGGGGAGTCTCCTTGTGTGCAGAGATTCCCAAGGCCTCTGGAAGTGATGCTGGGCAAGCTGCTGGGGCTGAGCCTGCTGGAACACAGTGGGATTAGACTAAAAGATCCCCAGAGATCCCTTCCCACCCTCCCTATGCTGGGATTCTGAGATCCTAAGGCTTCCCTGAGCAGAGCAACCACACATCCCCATGATGCTTCCCATCCTGCATCCCTTCCCCAAGCCATCAGGAATATGCTGTCAGCCCAGGGTGGTTCTACCTGTGCCCAGTGCTCCTTATCCTTGGCAGTGAGATTCCCTTCACTCCTGGAGCTGCAGCCCTGGGCCCAGGCTTCCTGACAGCTCAATTCCCAGCTCCCAGCTCCCAGCTCCTGCCTGCCCAGGATGCTGTAATCAACATCCACGGGTGCAGTCGGGCAAAATTAATCATAATTGCTGAAAGCAAGACACAGCACACTTGTAACTTTGCTCTGTTAATTAGGAGTGTGTAATTGGATACAGCACTCCCTGTAAATCCAATTACCTGGGATTAGAGTGGCAGCAGCAGGGCAGCAGTGCCTGGGCACTCAGGTGGCTACACCAAGCTCTTTCCTATCCCTAAATACATAGCCCAGCTCTTTGCTCCTCCCCTGATGAAGGGAGCTGGGAAGGCTCTTGAAGAGTAAATTCCCCTAAATCAAGAGTCAGGGGAAGGATGCTCCCTAAATCCCAGACTTGGAGCATTCAAATTTCAGTGGAAGGATCAGCCAGCAGGGAACTGGAGTCCTGGGATGAGAGCAGGAGACAGTGATGCTCTCCTAGCTGCTTAGTACCATAGCCATGCATCTCCCAACCTCCCAAACCCCTTCTCCCCATCCAGCCATGCATCCTAAAACCCCTCAACATCCTTCTCCCCATCCAGCCATGCATCCCAAACCCCTCAACCTCCTTCTCCCCATCCAGCCATGCATCCCAAACCCCTCAACATCCTTCTCCCCATCCAGCCATGCATCCCAAACCCCTCAATCTCCTTCTCCCCATCCAGCCATGCATCCTAAAACCCCTCAACATCCTTCTCCCCATCCAGCCCTGCATCCCAAACCCCTCAACATCCTTCTCCCCATCCAGCCATGCATCCCAAACCCCTCAATATCCTTCTCCCCATCCAGCCATGCATCCCAAACCCCTCAACATCCTTCTCCCCATCCCTTAGCCCCAGCCAGGCTTGGCAAGTGAGCTACACACTCACTCCTTCATCTTCCCATCCCATATCCATAAAGATTAAGGTATAAAACCAGGGGGAAAAGGGTTGGTTTTTTCTTTAACTACATTGAACAATCATCTCTTTTAATCTCCATAGATAAAAAGTGTAATTGTTTCAAGTGAGAGCTAGGTAATTTAGGCAGGGTTTTATGGTGTCTTGGACTATAAAGTCCCCGTGCTGCAGTCTCCTAGCACAAAAGGCTAGGCTGGAAAAGGCTTATTTCTATTACTTAAAGTTAGGTGGAAGCTATGGGACAATTAACTCTTAATTCAAGGTAGGCCCAGGGGGCTGAGTGTGCTCCAGGAACACCTGAGGATGCTTTGAAGCACAGAGAAAGCAACACTCAGCAGCCTGGGGGATGTGCTGCTGGGATGCTCTGGATCTTAGGGACATTGCAGGCTATTGTAGACTCCTAGCCTGGTTTGGGTTGGAAGGGAGCTCTGGAGCTCATCTAGTCCAACCCCCCTGCAGTGGCCAGGGACATCCCCAACTAGAGCAGCTTGCCCAGAGCCCTGGCAAGCCTCACCTGCAATGCCTCCAGGGATGGCAACTCAACCACCTCCCTGGGCAACCTGGGCCAGTGTTCCACCACCCTCGTGGGGAGCAACTTTTTCCTAATATCCAGTCTAAATCTACTTATCTCTAATTTCAAACCATTGCCCCTTGTCCTTTCCCTGCAGGCCTTTGCAAACAGGCCCTCTGCAGCCTGCTTGGAAGTTCCCTTTAGGGACTGGAAGGTCACTAGTAGTTCCCCTGAAGCCTTCTCTTCTCCAGGCTGAACAATCCCAGCTCCCTCAGCCTGTCCTCAGAGCAGAGGTGTTGCAGCCCCTGAGCATTCTCGTGGCCTCCTCTGCACCTGCTCCATCAGCTCCATGTCCTTTGTGTGTTGAGGGCTCCAGAACTGGCCCCAGTATTGCAGAGGAGGTGTGAGCAGAGCAGAGTGCAGTGGCAGAATCTCCTCTCTGGCTCTGCTGGCCACGCTTCTCTTGCTGCAGCCCAGGATGCCATTGTGCTTCTGGGCTGCCAGCGTGCACTGTTTGCTCATGGGCAGCTTCTCAGCCACCAGCACCCCAAGGCCTTTTCTGCAGGGCTGCTCTCTAGCATCTCATCTCATCTGGGATACATGCCCAGACAGATGTGCACACAGCCTGCACATCCCTGCCCATCCCTGCCCAGGTTCTGCAGGCCCATGGGTGCCTCTCCTTGCTCCAGTGGCAGGGCAGAGCTGCCTCCCTGTGATTAACCAGCAGACACTTTGCAGCCTGTGATGGATTGGTGTGGCTACAAGAAGACAAACTTCACTCCCTCGTGTGCCCTGAGCCCTGCAAGGTTTCCTAACAACATCTTCTCCCCTGTCAGGCTCCGAGTGGCAGGCCTAATCCTGACTGACAGGAACCCTTTCCCACTTGGATTTGTGGCACTTGGGGAAGGAGCTTCCATTCCTCTGCCTGCTGAGGAGCTCCAGCTTCCCCTTAGCCCCAGCCCTGCCTCCATGCCCTTGGCTCAAGTTCATTGCCAGGCTAGCTCTCTGATCCTTCCCCCACACATCTGTCCCAACTGCCACCTCCATGTCCGAGCCTGGGTGACAGAGATGGTGACAATCATCCACAGCCCATGGCACAGTGTGTTTCCATCCTCTGGAAGGACAGGAGCTTCCCAAATGATGTGAGGGAGGAGGAAGAGCTTCCCCCTCTCAGCTTTCACTGCCTGCACATATCTGATGTCCTTGTCCCCACAGGTCCCCAGAGGCCTGCAGGATAAAAGACCATCAAGCAGGAGGAAAAAATCTGTGCCACATCCTCTCCCAGCTACACAAAGAGTGCTGGGAACAAGGCAGGGATGAGTGGGGAGGGCAGGAAGAAAGCCAAGCCCCATCCTGCCCACCCTCATCCCTGCTGCCAGAGCTAGGGATGCTCTGGCATGGGTGGAAAAGGAGGGAGGAAAAGGAGAGAGCAGTGAGGGAGTATGTTAGAGGTGTTGGTGGCATCCCCAGTGTCACTTACCAGCCAAAGCTACTTGGTCCTTTTGCTGGGAGCTCCTTGGGGATGCATCCAATTCTTCCTTGTGATATTGGGCTGCCAAGTCCATCCCAGCACCAGAACAGTCCCTGCACAGGAGGGATCAGAGGCCAGCAGGCACACAGCTCCCCTTGAGCAGAAAGAGGATGGATCAGAACCCCAAGAGGGGAGCTCAAACCCTCAGTTCTCTGCAGCCATGCTCTGCTCTCTAAGCTGAATTACTCACCTGCCACAAATCCTCTGCTCTGGACCCTGGGACAAGGATGTGCTNCTCTGGACTCTGGGACAAGGATGTGCTGCAGGGATGCTCTGGACCCTGGGACAAGGATGTGCTGCAGGGATGCTCTGGACCCTGGGACAAGGATGCTCTGAGCCTTGAGACAAGGATGTGCTGCACCTTGAGACAGGGATGCTCTCAACTCTGAGACAGGGATGCTCTCAACTCTGAGACAGGGATGCTCTGGACCCTGAGACAGGGATGCTCTGGACCCTGAGACAGGGATGCTCTGGACCCTGAGACAGGGATGTGCTGCACCTTGAGGCAGGGATGCTCTGGACCTTGAGACAAGGATGTGCTGCACCCTGGGACAGGGATGCCCTGGACCCTGGGACAAGGTTGTGCCCACCAGGCTCTCCAGGAGCAAAGGGCTCAGGACACTTGTCCCTGGGCCAGGGAGTAAAGCTCAGCATCCGTAGACCATGCAGTCCTTCTGCTCCTAACCCTTCCCAGAGCCAGTGGCACCGTTAACAGGAGTAACTAGAGCAGGGGCTTGTGGCTGATCTCATTAGGAATGTGCCTAGTTTGGCTTTCCCTTTTAATTAATTGCTATTATTTACAGGCAGCAGCAGCTGCCAGGGCACAAGTCAGGGGAAATGTCTCCTGGTTGCTTGGCCAGGAGCAGCTCCCAAAGGAAAGGTGATGGCCAGGGCTGACTCCTTGCTGCCAACATCCTGCAAAGCCAGGCCATGCTGGGGAGACAAGGGGAGGGCTCAGGAGGGACATGTGGGGAGGGGACACACAAACCCAACTTGCTTTGGGGGTTAATTGGTTTTCAGCTCCTCCTGCAGCAGAACATGGAGCAATCAGCCAAGGGGCAGCAAGTCCTACCTCAAAGTGTCCCCATCCTGCCCTAGGGCCCCTGCTGTGGGCACCCCCTCTAAGGGAGATGTTAATGCTATGGGGACCCCCCCCCAGAAGGGAGCCCAGCTGCCAAACCTCACTAGAGGGCAGCAGAATGCTGCTGTTGCCAGGCTTGGGGACATGGGGTCACCAGGCCCAGGGGCTGGGTAGCCACATCCTCCTTGAGGAACCCCAACACTTACCTGCCAGGACTTGCAGGCACTTCCTGGGAAGGAAAACTGCATATTCCTGCCTTCTCCTCCCTGCTAGCCACAAAGGATACTTGGGAGAGGTTTAGCTCCTGGGCAAGCACACAGAGCCCAGCATGAGCTTCAACAAGAGCAAGTGCAGGGTCCTGCAGCTGGGTCAGAACAATCCCCACTAGCAATCCAGGCTGGGGATGAGATGATGGAGAGCAGCCCTGCAGAAAAGGCCTTGGGGTGCTGGTGGCTGAGAAGCTGCCCATGAGCAAACAGTGCACGCTGGCAGCCCAGAAGCACAATGGCATCCTGGGCTGCAGCAAGAGAAGCGTNCAGGTGAGGCTTGCCAGGGCTCTGGGCAAGCTGCTCTAGTTGGGGATGTCCCTGGCCACTGCAGGGGAGTTGCACTAGATGAGCTCCAGAGCTCCCTTCCAACCCAAACCAGTCTAGGATTCTATGGTTCCTTGGGCTGGGTGCTGCTGGAGAAGCAAGGCCAAAGAGGAGCTCAGCACCCTAGAGACCAGCAGCCTGCCAACAAACCAGCTGAGGAGTTTGGCCATGTGGATATGAGCTGCTGCTCATCCCTGTCCTGGCTGCTGGATACATCCCACAGCAGGGCTGAGAGCCTCACCCAGGTGGATCCTGCATCTCAGAGCACCACATTATCCTAATTCCACTTCAAAAGCACTAAATGGGGCTGGTGGATGTGCTGAGTCAGGAGAACAGGATTCCTGGGAGGAGTGGGATGAGCACCAAGGGGTGATGCTCACTGCCTTCCATCCTCCTGCTCCCCAGGCTGGAAAATTCCCTTCCCTACACACTGCTATCCCTTAATCTGCTCAAGCAGCAGCAGTGCCTTATCTCTGGAGGATTAAGGACTAATCTATTTCTAGGAAGCCAAGGCTCTGCACTTCAGGACAGGAATGTTGCTCATCTGCCACCTGGGCAAGGAGAGACTTGTGCTTCCAAACAACACCACACAGGTCACTTAGCCATGGGGCAAGAGGCTGAGCAGCAACTCTGCCTCTACTCAGCCAATGTCTCCCATCCTCCCTAAGGAACAATTCCCCACAGCTCCAATCAAGGAAACAATTCCTTCTCTGCTTAGAGCAGCCAGCAGCTGAGGTGATGCTGAGGAAGCTGTTGGCTCATGGCAGCTCCTTCTGTGCACTCCAAAGGAGCTGGAGAATCCCTTGCCAAGGGCAGGGCTGCAGAGCCAGCCCTTTTATACCCATTTTAGAGACCAAATCAGCATTTTTAGGCCTGTTTTCCCTGCAGAAGACAAGGGCAAGGTGAGCTGCACTGAAAGCACCCAGCTCACAGCATCTTCTTTAGTGTTCACAGAGGCAGAGCTTGCCTGAGGGATTGACCAGCAAAGAAATCTCCTTGTTTGACTCCTCTGCTGGGAGTTTTCCTTGTGTGGAGAGATTCCCAAGGCCCCTGGAGGTGATGCTGGGCAAGCTGGAGCAGGGAGGTTAGACTAGATGATCCCTGCACCATGCTACAACTAAACCCATTGCAGCACACAGAGCCTTGTAATCCCATTGCCTTCATTCCTGGTGCATGGGCATGGCAAGGAACTAGGGATCTTTGCCAAAGCAAAGCAGAGCAGGGCAGATCCAGCATCTCTGAGCTGTTTCTCTTTGCATGTCCAAGCCCTGCTGCCTGATTAATAAACACTTCATGCTCTGAGAGTGAATATTCCAAGCAGAGGGATCACACACTGGATTGCACCAGCAGGCAGCTTGCTGGACACCAGATTCCTGCTCCCTCCTCAGCTCTCTGAGCTACCATTGCCCACCTTTCCCATCACTTCTCCTTGCTGAGGCCTCACTCCATCACCTTGATCACTGGGGATAGCTGAGGTGGCCTCAGGAGCTCTGGGTCCTCCAGGGTGGGATCACTTCTTCCAGCTGCTCTCCTTGCTCTATGACATTCCCTTTCCTCAGCTTTGGGGAGGCCTCACCTCCAGTACTGCATCCAGTTTTGGGCTCCTCACTCCAAGAGGGACATGGAGGTGCTGGAGAGGGGACAGAGGCTGCCAAGCTGCTAAAGGGCTTAGAACATAAGCCTGAGGAGGAAAGACTGAGGGATCTGGGCCTGTTTAGCCTGGAAAAGAGGAGATTGAGGGGAGAGCTCCTGGCTCTCTCTAACTCCCTGAAGGGAGGTTGTAGAGAGGCAGGGACTGCTCTGTTCTCCCTAGTGGAGAGTGCTAGGACAAGGGGAAATGGATGGAAATTGCCCCAGGGGAGGTTCAGGCTAGACATGAGGAGGAATTTCTTTGCTGCAAGGGTTGTGAGCCAT
>VWZO01008415.1:259583-320970 GCA_013396975.1 Bucco capensis | reverse complement strand
GCTCTCTCTAACTACCTGAGGGGAGGTTGTAGAGAGGCAGGGACTGCTCTGTTCTCCCTAGTGGAGAGTGATAGGCCAAGGGGAAATGGATGGAAATTGCCCCAAGGGAGGTTCAGGCTAGACATGAGGAGGAATTTGTTTGCTGCAAGGGTTGTGAGCCATTGGAACAGGCTGCCCAGGGAGGTGCTGGAGTCCCCATCCCTGGAGGGGTTTAAGAGCCAGGTGGATGTTGCATTGGGGAGCATCATTTAGCAGGTTGCTAGGGCTAGGACAAAGGCTGCACTGATGATCTCCAAGGTCTCTTCCAGCTGGAACTGTTCTAGGATTCTATGACTTCATGTTCCCACTAGGGCAGTGAGAGCCATGCCTTCCTCTGGCACTGCAAGGGACAAAGTACCCAAAACATGCTTCCAAAAAGCAGCTAATCCCTCCCAGGGTAACTCCTCCAGCTCTGCAGCTCCAGTGCCTCCTGCATTTTTTCCCTGCTAAACTTGAAAAGGGAAGTTTGTGTGCTACCAGCACAAACCTGCACCTTGAGCTGCCCAGAGCCCTGTCCTGCAGCCACAGCACATCCCTGGCCTCTGCTCTCCCTCAGCACATCCCTGGCCTCTGCTCTCCCTCAGCACATCCCTGGCCTCTGCTCTCCCTCAGCACATCCCTGGCCTCTGCTCTGCCACACAGACTGCCAAGGGGCCTGAGGCTCTCTGAACACAGGGATGGATCAGTCCCAGCCAGAACAAGGCATGCTTTTATACTCCAATCCTCATTAAAGCAAGTTGCCTTCTTCCAAGGTCAGTGCCCTGACAAGTTCCCCTTTGGAGGTGACTCCTCAAGCTGTTGAGATCCAGCATCTGCAGGATTTTCCCCTTGTAATAATAATCATCATCATCATCCTGCTGAGCTTTACCTAATCTCCTGGTGACTCATTTTCCTTCCCTGCATGCCCTGGCCTAATTTCCACAAGCTTCCTCAGCATCTCACTCCTGGCATCTCTCTGGGCAGCCACACTTGACATTGCAGCTCATTTTACTGGAAACTCTCTGTTCCTTCCATGAATCCCTCCCCCATCCATCCATACCTGGGTCCTCACAGCATCCTTGGTACAAGCAAGGAGATCCATTGGCTTTCCAGGCTGGGTCCCACAGAGCTGGGATTTCCCTGACAAACATGCTGTGGAGCTGCACAGCTGTTAGACTTGGGTTGGAAGAGACCTCTAGGGATCATCTAGTCTAATCCCACTCTGCTCCAGCAGCATCACCTCCAGGGGCCTTGGCAATCTCTGCACACAAGGAGACTCCCCAAGCTCTCTGGGCAGCCTGGGCCAGGGCTCTGCACCCTCACACCAAACTAGTGTTCAGTGGGAATCTCCATGCTTCCAGTGTGTGCCCATTGCCCTGGGCACCCCTGAGCAGAGTGTGACCCCAGCCTCTTGCCCCCTGCACCCTTCAGCTCTTGCTCAGCATGGAGCAGCTCCCCTCTGGCTCTGCTCTGCTCCAGGGCTCTCAGCTTTTCCTCCTGCCAGAGCTGCTCCAGTGCCCTCAGCATCTCCATTCCCTTCTGCTGGCCTCCTGGGCTGCCCACACTCTTCCCTGCACTCTGGAGCATTGCCCTGTGTGGGATCAACATCCTCCTCCATCTCCTGCAGGAGCTAACAGCTGGAAACCTTCTGATGGAGATGAGCCCTTGGATAGATTGGGATGAATCATCCTGAGGCAAAGAGTTCATTTATCCACCCTCCAAATCCTTGCTCTGTGACTTCATGTTCCCACTTTGGGCAGTGAGAGCCATGCCTTCCTCTGCACATCGTGTTGCTGCAAGGGACAAAGTACCCAAAACATGCTTCCAAAAAGCAGCTAATCCCTCCCAGGGTAACTCCTCCAGCTCAAGTGCCTCCTGGATTTTCCCTGCTGCTGTGCCTCAGGCACCTTCTGGTGCAGCAGGAGTTGGCAGGGATGAAGTTGTCTGCAAGGCAGGAGATGAATGCTGAGCAGGACCCAAGCTCCAAGCTCTCCCAGCATCCCTCCCCTGGAGCTGAGCCCCACACAAAGCAAGAGACATTAGCAACACTTGTTCACTAGACATGAACCAAATGTGGCCAAACTCCCAGAAGAAGCTGCTGGAGCCAAGAAATTAGCAACACTCCAAGAAGAAGCATATGTTTCTATGCCTAGCAGTGAATCATCTGACAATAGTCAAGTGCAGACAGGAAAACAGAGGGGAAAATCCTCTCCCATCCTTCCTGCTTGGGACAAACCTCAGGCAGGGATCAGACTGAAGCATTTAGCAGGAAGGTTTGTCCAGTGGAGAGTCACTTCTCCTGGAGTTATTCTGTTATAGCTATTCCATGCCATGGATGTCCTAGTGAGGGTCAGGCCCTGAAACTCTCACCCCAAGCTTAGCCCTTGGGGTTTCTCACATCAAGCCTAAGCCCCAAGCAAGGCAGAGGCAGCAGGAAGCTATTCAGCAGCTAATTAACAGCCAATACATCAAAGGAGAGGTTTAGGTCTCCAGCATCCCTGAGCCATCTGAGGTGATGGAGTGGCAAGTCTCCTGGTGAGGCTCAGCAGCTCAGCTCTGCTGCTGCAGGACTCTCTCTGTTCTGCCTTCCATCTCCATCCCAGAATTCCTGAATCCAGCTTCATCCTCCAGCTCCTGAGTCTGATTCCCATTCTGCTGTTGAGTCCTCCTGCCCCAGCCTCAGTGGGGATGGGGATGTGGTTGCCATCAAGAGGGTTTGGGTTTGGATATGTTTGTATCTACATTGAATTTATTGTTATTATTGCCATTCAAGTTTTCCTTTCCAATCCACAGGTATTTCTCTCTCTCTCTCTCTTAATTCCCTTTTTCCTTCCTGGAGTAGGGAAATAGAGAGCATCTCTGACTGGATGAGTGGTTGGCTTGTCATGACCAGACAGAAGATGGACAAATTGTCTCCATCCTGCCAGCTGTACCAAGCAGGTTAAAAATCCAGGAGCACAGAGAGCTGTTTTCAGCCATCAGTCACCTCCTCCTGCTCACCCATCACCTGCTCCTCAGCCAGGGCACATCTCCCTCCCTGCTCAAGGTAGGCTCAAACCTACCCTGGGCTCAGCTGAAATCAAGTCCTCTTGATCCCAGGCCCTGCCAAGCAGCCTCTTCCCTGTGTCCTCACTTCCACAGTGCCTTTCCAGCCTCATCTTTTCCCTGGCAAAAGCAGGTCACCATCTGCTCTCCCTGCTGCCTCTGCAGCAGCTCTAAGGAGCACTGTGCAAAGCTCTTGCCCTGCCACATGCTGGGGACTCCAAAGCTTCCCTCTCCAAAGCAGATGACCAGCAGGCCCAGGGATGCTGCCTGTCACAGGGAAGCCTGCAGGCTATGAGATAATGACCAGCAAAACCTCTGCCACCTCCACTGACTTGGCCCCAGGAGAGCTCCAATTTCCCCTTCCAAGGAAGGAATTCATCCTGCTTCCACTGCCAGTTTTGCTTGTCCATCCTCAAGCCCACAGCAAGCTGCTCCACCACATCCCCATCCCCACTGAGGCTGGGGCAGGAGGACTCAGCAGCAGAATGGGAATCAAGATTCAGGGATGAAGCTGGATTCAGGAATTCTGGGATGGAGATGGAAATAAGGCCTTGATTTCAGCTGACCCCAGGGCAGTGCTGCAGTGACCAACCCTCAATAAACAGGAAGAATGGCACTTGGCAACATGTTGTTTGGCTTGGATGAGCTTAGAGGTCTTTTCCAACCTTAAGGACTCTCCAATTCCATGAACCAACCTGAATCTGCTGAGTGGAGCAAGCCATGGAAGGAGCAAAGCCTGCCAAGCAGCATCTCTGCTCAGGGTGACACTTGCCATCCATCCCTGGATCCTGGCTTGTCACACAGGTTGCCATGGCAATAGACCCTTAGGAAGGAAGGTTTATTATCAGTTTCTCTATTGAATAAAGCCTGGGATGAAATTTTGTTTTCTCTTTTGCTGCTGCAAGATGTCAGGGATTTGTTTGTGACCCTGCTGCAGCTCTCTCTCTGTATTTAGAGATGATCCTGGCCAACTTTCCCAGCAGATTTCCTCCCACTGCTGAGGGAGTTGGATGCACACAGCCCCTCCCAAATCAGGGCAACCTCTGCATCCCTATTAACAACTCTAAAGCACAGAAAGCAGCATCCTAAAAACAAAGCTTCTCTGGATACTTCCCAACCACTCTAGAAACATGCTAATTAAACAGCAATCAGCTAGCTCCAAGAGGGAAAAAACCACTTTCCTACAGCCCAGGGATCCCTGAGATGCAAGCTGCAAGATGCTGAGCTCGTGCACATGCTCCATAGTGGTAAAGCAAGGCTGCAGAGCACCCCAGCACCCCACAAATGCAGGCCCTCAGGCTGCAGCTCAGCAATGCAGAGCAGCAGGTTGATGAGTCAGGGCTAGGAATGTGAGAAAAGTAGGGAGGAAACAGCTCCACAAATGGCAGCTTTGGAGTGGTTTGGGGGTTTTTTTTTGCCCCAGCTCCCTGTGATGCAGTGCCAAGGACCTTGCCCACACAGCCTAGCTGCCTTCCTTTCCCTCCTCACACATCCAAATCTCCTCAAAACTTGTTCCCATCACACTCCCATGCTGACACACTCTCCAGGGTTGGTCTGTTAGCTACAGTGATGTGAATCCCTCAGGGCTCTGCACTGTTTAATGCTTGTATAAAGNCTAGTGACCTTCCAGGACCTAAAGGGAACTTCCAAGAAGGCTGCAGTATCCAGCATCCAGTATCCAGCCAGGAAAATCACTTTGTGAGACTGCAAAGATATTTCTTCCACTACTCCTCCTGGGAGGTCCTGAGAAAGGCACAGATTTAACTCAGCTCCATTGCTACCAGGTATTGATCAGCCATTGGTGTTCTGGAGCAGCAGACAGCTCTCATCAATTAGGGAGACATTGCCTGCTGCATTAAGGCCTGCAGACAGCAGTTAGAAGCTCTCAAAGGTTGCCTCCAAAGAGCAATTGCTCTCCCTATGATTGCATTTTCAATAGGAGACTAATCTCCAAGAGGTTCCATTTATTCCCATCAGCAGAACTGGCTAATTGGAGGAACAGGCAGGCAGCAAGGGCACTGCAGGGAGAGCTGCACACAAGCCCAGCCAAAGGGATGGAGCAGTGGGGGGGATGCTGGTTTGTTGGCAGAGAGCAAGCGAGCGAGCATCGCCGCCACCGCGCGAGCGAGCATCAAGGGAGCATCGCCGCCGCGCGAACAAGCGGTGAGAGAGCGGCAAGCGAGCATCCCGCCACCGCCGGTGAGCGAACATGGCCGCCGCCGCCGCGCGAGCAAGCGTCGAGCAAGCATGGCCGCCGCCGCCGAGCGAGCGAGGTGCGAGCGAGTGAGCGGTGAGCGAGCATCCCCACCGCTGCGAGCATGGTCGCTGCCGCCGCCGGCGAGCGAGCGAGGTGCAAGTGAGCATGGCCGCCGCCGCCGGCGAGCGAGCGAGGTGCAAGTGAGCATGGCCGCCGCCGCGCGAGCGAGCGAGGGNTGAGCAAGTGAGCAGCGAGCAAGGTGTGAGCAAGTGAGCAGCGAGCAAGGTGTGAGCAAGTGAGCAGCGAGCAAGGTGTGAGCAAGTGAGCAGCGAGCAAGGTGTGAGCAAGTGAGCAGCGAGCAAGGTGTGAGCAAGTGAGCAGCGAGCAAGGTGTGAGCAAGTGAGCAGCGAGCAAGGTGTGAGCAAGTGAGCAGCGAGCAAGGTGTGAGCAAGTGAGCAGCGAGCAAGGTGTGAGCAAGTGAGCAGCGAGCAAGCGAGCATCCCTGCCGCGTCCGGTGAGCGAGTGGTGAGCGAGCATGGCCGCCGCCGCCACCGCCGGCGAGCGAGCATGGCCGCCGCCGCAGCAAGCGAGCGAGGTGCGAGTGAGCATGGCCGCCGCCGGTGAGCAAGTGAGCGAGGTGCGAGTGAGCATGGCCACTGCCGCCGGTGAGCAAGCGAGCGAGGTGCGAGCGGCGAGCAAGCATCCCCGCCACCACTGCCAGCGAGCGAGCGGGTGAGCATCCCGCCACCGGCAGCGAGCGAGCATCCTCTCCAGAGGGTGAGGCACTGCTCTGCAGGCTGGAAAGCCCAGGAGCTGCCAAGGAGCTGGGCAGGAGCGTGATGTCAAGAGGCTGACAGCTAGCCACATCACAATATGATATTGCAGCAGGGCCAGGGTAGGTAGCATCTCCTTGACATAAAAAGCTTGACAAAATTGCTTTCTCAATCCCTCTGTTTTTCAGCTGATGTGATTCTTTTTTTCCTAACCCTGCCACCCAGGACTGGCAATTTCTTCTTCCATTTCTCAGCAATCCCTCTAGAAGCCAGCACAGCAGATTGCCTTAATTCACATTATCAGCACCATTTGCCTCAGGAGCAACAGAAGGACCACCTGAAATTAAAAAGGGAAGCTGTTGCCCTTTGGGGTTTTCCCTCTCCCAGGCTACATGACATCTCTGCTTTCAGTCTGCTGCCTCAAGAGCTGCCCATGCTGCCCAGCAAATGAAGAGGACGTGCAAAACCTCTTAAAGAGCAGCAAATCCACTCCCTTCCTAGGCTGCTAGACACCGTGGATAATTGATACAAGACTCCATGAGATAAAGAAATGAACCATTCTTCCTTCTGGAGGCCCCTTCTGCCTCCAGCTCTGAGCTGGCTAGCCTTTGACCTTGAGTTCTTGCATTAATGCCTGCAGCACACAGTCAGAACAGAGCTATCACACAGCCCCTCAGCTCATCTCCTGGGCTTTGCTTTGCTTCTGGCCCTGAAGAATGGCAGCTTTGTCCTCCAGCAGCAGCAGCAGCAGCCAGTTTATTGCAGGCCCAGCTTGCTCAGAAAGATAAACCCAGTGAAAAATGTCACCTGCTGTGCTCTGATCCCAAGCCCCTCGTGCTACTCCAGCAGCTGCTCCAGCCCCAACACCCATTATCACCAAACAGGTGGAATAATGCAAGTGGAGAGAGTAGATCTATGCATAAAGATGAGGAAAAGCTGGAGGAAAGCTGGCATTTCCCAGCCCTGCAGGCCTGGCTTAGAGAGCTGCTTTGTTTCAGAGCTACAACAGCCCAGAGTCACAGCTCAGCTCTGCCATTACCCTGCTGGCACCACACAGCATCCAAGGGCAGAACACACAGCAGCTGGTGCCCTGCAGGATCACCCAGCTCAGGGCAGAGGATGGAAGAGCCCTGGCAGCATGGCAGAGCTGCCTTGGGCTTCATTCCCAGAGGAGCTGAATGTATATCTGCACTTTGAGAAGCTGTGGGGATCCTGACACAGTTCTTCCCCAGCTCCAGGGTAGGGGGAAAGGCTGCAAAGTGTTTGCTGTTGGCAAACAGCTGCCCAGAAGCAGCTCCCATCCAGCTATATATCACCAGCAAGGCTCAGCTCTGTGAGCACCAGAATTGATGTCAAGCCATTTCCAAGCACAGGCCAACAGTTTAAATTCCACTGCCCTTTGGCAACCCTGCTTGGATTTCTTAACCGAGCTCCAGAAAGAAATGGAAGGCTTGGATTCAGCTTAGCAGCAGAGCAACAGGAAAAGCCATCTGATAAATGACCTTTGCAGGCATGAAGGATTCACCTGGGACAGGGCAAGGACCTAGGAAGGAAGCAGCAAGCAATGCTTCTCAGTGTCACTTCAGAGCACAAGCTGGAGACACTAAGCTCTCTCTCCTCACTCCTGAGCTCCTCCTGCAGCATCCCTTGTGGGGTGATGTTCAAAAAGGAATGGTAGTAGCAGCAGCATCCAGACACTTGGCAGCTCTCCACAGCCCTCCTGGGGTGCTTCAATTTACTGTCATCATTAAGGCCAGCCAGGGGAATGTCAAAAGGCAAGGAATCCCCTCCTGGATTGAGCAGAGGCTGGAGAGAAGTTCACTGAAATGCAGAGCATTCCTCTTGCTTGAAGTAATTATCCTTACAGGAAAGAATCCCTCAACCAAAAAACGAGCCCTCCTATAATTTCTATCCTCTTCTTCCTGACCTCTTCTTCTCCCTACTTCCAATTGCTGGCTGGCTTTCCAGCAAGGCTGACTGACTCATTAAGGAAGGTACAAAGCTTAAGCAAAGCAGGATGGGCTGGAGCCCTCATGCTAATCCAAACAAGGCTTTGTAGTTAGCACTGAGTCCCTGCTGTCTCCACGAGGTGTGTGGAGCACACAGACACTTCTCTTTGTGCCTCACTGGCTGCTCACAGTGCTACTGGGAGAGAGAGCAGTTTCCTTGACAACATTGGTGGGCTTTGCAATAGAAGCTGGTGGGTTGGGTTGGTTTTTTGTGCCCCACTCCACAGCTCCAAGATCAGGCCTGACTTTGAATCCTACTTGCAAAGATCCCAGACAAACACTCATTAGTGTGGGACACGCAAAGGAAGAGCTGTGAGGTGAGCTCCCTGCCCCACAGTGTCCCCAGCAGAGGAGGAGCTGCACAACATAAGGAGTGTGATTAAGTTGAGCATTATGCAGTTCTTCCTCCAGGTTTGGGTTTGGTTTTTCTCCCTCCCCTGCTAGGCTGACAGCATTTTGTTACCCTTCATCTTACTTTGGGTGTCTAGGGAGGAGAGAAGGGAAGAAAGCCATGGTTTATGCCCACTCCATCACAAGCTGTTCCAGCCCAGGTCCCACAGCAGCTGCTCTGTGGTACAAGGCACTCCAGATGACTCTTCCAACATCCCATCCAGCCCCAGGGAGTCCATCCAATCTCCATTGGATCTCCTTCCCTCATGCCTGAGCTGATGGCAGGAAACCCACTGACTCCCTCACTGCCTTCAAGCAACAGAAACAAGCAAGCAACCAACAAGCATCTCTCATTATCAGCACTGCTCAAAGATCTTCCAACTAAAGAGATGCTCTCCCCTCCCTGCCAAAGGAGGAAAGGATGGGATTGAAGTGTTGTGCAGGAACATCTCAATCCCATCACAGTGCTCACATGCCTGCACTCCTAGCACTTCAAGCTTGCAGGCACAGCAGAGCTGAGGAGTCAACAAGCTGCTGCTCTTCCCACCTTTCCCCCTGCAACCCCACTCAGCACCAGCCTGATGGGTTCTGCTGCTCTTTTCCTCTAGGAGAATTCCTTCTTCCAGCCCTCAAGCCTTTTGTATTCCATGTGAGAACCTTCCCCTTCCCTTTTCTGGCTGGCAATTGAAATGGGAAATTGAAATGGCAATAAATCACTGAGTCACACACAAACTCTGCCTGCATGCAGAACCATCTGCAGCTCCAAGTACCCCAAAGCACCAAGGCCAGTCAGCTGGCATAACTAGCTCCAGTTCAAACCCAGCCAGCTAATGAGCTGCCAGCCCTCTGGCTAACAACAAGGACAATCCAACACCAGAAAACAAAACAGTAGCCCAGGAAGGTCACCAGCCCCAGAGGCACAGCCTTGCCAAAGGCTTTCAGAGCATTATTGCAGCCAGGACTTGGTGCTGTGCTCTCCATTCTCTATGAGACACTGCTGCTGATGGCAGCCCCAAGCTTCCCTGTCTTTTGCTGGGAGCAGGGAGCCTTTTCACAACATCCTCTCGTCCAGCTGACTGCATGCACATCCCCTCAGGGTGCTTGTCAGGGAGAGAATTGTTCCAGTGCAGGGCTCTAGTCATCAGCATTCAGCCTTGTTTCTCAGCAAAGTGCCTTCAGGAACCACAGCCTGGCACCAGATGTCCTCTGTTGACTTGCTGCAGCCCTGAAGGACTCAGGTTATTGTTATTATTCAGTGCTTTTGGTTTCCATGCTTGAACAAAGAAGTAGTTATTATTACTCTGCTTTTGGTTTCCATCCTTAGACAAAGAAGTGATTCCTTACCTTGTTCTCTTCTTCCCCTCCTTGAGCTCTTGTAATCAATCCACACTGATGTGNTGAGAGAGCTGGGTCTCTTCAGCCTGGACAAGAGGAGACTGAGAGGAGACCTCAGCAATGCTTAGAAATATGGGAAGGGTGAGTGTGAGGAGGAGAGAGCCAGATACATCCCTAAAAAGCATCACCTGCTGTCCCTTGGGGACTGAAGTAGACACAACCCCAGTTCTAAACAGGATTCCTCAGCATCTCCACTGCCACACAAGAGCCACAGGACCATCCCACACCCCTAACTTCATTCCTCTAGGAATTCAGCCACAGCAACCTCCACAACATCCCAAGAAGTCCATTTACTAGAGCCTAGGAACAGCCTCCAGAGCTTGGCTGCAAATCCCTAAGCCCAAGGATCTCTCTGCTTTGGTTAGGAGATGTCACAAGGCAGATCCAAGGCTATGGTCACCACTGGCATGGACTTGAATGTTGTCATCTAGAGTGGTGACACTCCACACATCCAGAGACAAAAGCTTTCTACCAAACCTCAAATCTCTTTAGAGACAAAAAAAAAAAGCTATTCTTGCTCTTCCCTCAAGAAATAGTCCCTGGGAGGGATTTGTAAGCATTGAGACAAAGTTAAATGCTACAGAACTTTGAAGTGAAAAGAACACATCCTACCAAAGATATCTCCCTGTAGTTTCTTTCCCCATGCAGAGTCAGCTCCACTTTGCTTATCACTCTTAAATGCTCCAAAAAGCAGCATCTGAAGTGATCTAAAGATACATCTGATTAAGTGTTATCTCCAGTTCAAGCATCAGGATCTGAAGATGCCTAGATGTTAGAGGAATAAGCCACTCCTATCACACAGGAATATCTCAGCTCCAATTAAGGGCAGAATGGTGTTTTTTTTTTACACTGAGCAGCATTTGATTAGCTAGAGATCTCACTCACTTTTGGGCATGGTAAGTAAAATAAGGTAGAAACTCTGAAAAACAAAAAGCAAGCAAGATTTTGGTGTTAACAACTCAAACAACCCAACTATAGAAATACAAAGAGGATGAAACTTCACAGTTCCTGCTGCCAGGCTCACCAAGTAGTTGATTATCTCATTGCCAACAGGGACTCCAAAGTTGTTCTAGTACACTAGTGGGAAACATCTGATAAATGTGAGGAACATGATCCTGATTTGCAAGGAACATATTCCTTTGATGGCAGATTGGATTGTTAGCTGTCAAGCCCAGAAAGCAGCACCTTGGTATTCTCTCAAGCCACCATGCAGCATTCCACCAGCACTGGGAAAAGGAACTGACTGGGATCCAGGAGCCCAGAAACTCCCTCATTGTTCCCCCAAACAATGCTCCCCTTCAGGCTCTGCCAGGGCAGAGCAGGAAGGTTTGCAACAGCTCTTTTTGCTCAGCCCTTGGGGAAAGCTGAGAGCTGCTGTTTGCTTGGAGGGTTTGCTTCCAGGCAAGTTTCAAGGGAGAATGGGAAAGACAGGGAATTCTTCCTGTCTGCAGCACCTTTCCCTCTTCTCCAAGGTGGACCAGCCATGTGGTCATCACTCATCCAAGAGGCACAGACAAAACCTGTCCAAAGGCCTTGAACAATTAAGATGAAAAAAAGAGCATTTAACATTAATGAGCTGCAATAAATTCACCCAAGAGCCAGAGGGGAGAGGTTTTTACTGCAACAGCTTCCTTGCACTAGGTTCAAGTGCTGTGGCTAGCAGAGCTGGGTCCCAAGGACACTCTCCCTGCAGGCTGTGTCCCATGCTGGATGACAGTCTGTACTTCCCACTAATTCTCCTCAATTAAGACTACAGAGAGAGTAGATGGCAATTAGGATCTGATAAATCAGAGTAGAACTAGGGGGAAGAAGGCAAAGTTATACAGATGGCATGTCAAAGTTTCTTTTATTGTTCTTCAGAAGGGCTTGAGGGGGAGGGTGGGATTTTTATGCAGCTCAACACCTTCTCCCTCTCCACTCTGACTTCCATCAGTTCTCAGCTGAATTTGAACTATCAGCATTTCATTTGATTCCAAAGCATCCATTTTCATGCGTTTTGCTCACCTAGGACAATTTGGAGCATCGAGCATCAAGTCTTCTGCTGGGCTAGATTTCCTATCTAGCAACAGAAAGACAATATTTCAGCCCAATTCTTTGGAGAATTAAGACTGACACAGACACACAAAACCACACAGACACAGTCATCCTGTGAACAGCACCACCTCCCACCAACCAGAAAAGGCCTTGAGAAGATCCACCAAAAGATATTAGGCAGAGAGTCTTCTGTTCAAGCCCACCAGCAAGTTTGTGCACACCTGCAGAGTCTGATCACCATATAGACATCCATCACAGATATCACCAAACCTCTAGCACATGCCCAGCTTGGGCTTAAGGATGTCAGACTGCTCCCATACAGCAACTAAAGGTTCCTCCTCATGCCTCTCTGCCAGCACCCAGCACAGGTAAAAAGAAACAAGGCAAACTCCATTTAAAAGAGTCCCACAGGAATTCATTTCTCAGGCCCTAACCGTGGGGTACTTCCCTCCAACCAAGCAAACAGTTTCTGCACAAGCCAATGCTCTGCTGCTTTTCCTTAGACATAAAATTTACTTTATTTCTTTTCTTAAAAAGTTAAAAATACAGAAGGTTCAGAAACTGATTTTTCTCCTTGCAGATGTTCCAACTGCAGCTTAAGGAGAAAACAAATCCTTCACTGAAATGTTTCTCTTAACTCTTTTCTTTATTGGTATTATTATCTTTCCACCACTAGGACAGAGCGTGAGGAGCACTGAACTCCACCACTTAATTTGATGATGTAAGTTTGGATTCCAGATTCACATTTCCAGGTGTCAAGAGTCCAGAAAAACAGCCATGTTAACTTCTGCCTTCCTTGGAGATTGGTTTGGGGCTTGCTTGTTTTGCTTTGCTTTCCTTACTGCACACAGCAGTGCCCATTGGCATCCTTGAAGCGTAATCGCATCTTGGGGCGGTATTTCTCCAGGTACAGCAGCTGTTTGGAATTGAAAGCTCCCCTCCTTTTCCTGAAACAAGGAGAAAGAAGGCTAGCATCAGTGGAAAAAGTCTCCCTTGGATCAGCATGGCAGATCAGTTTTGCTTTCAAAGCTCTTCAGTGCATGAAAAGCTCCCCAGGAGCCCTCAGTGTGCACTCAGCCCAGCAAGCCAAGCCTGTGCTGGGCTGCATCCAGAGCAGTGTGGCCAGCAGGGACAGGGAGGTGATTCTCCCCTCTGCTCCACTCTGGGGAGACCTCACCTGGAATACTGCATCCAGTTCTGGAGCATCCAGCACAAAAAAGATACAGACACGCTGGAAGGTGTCCAGAGAATGGCCACAAGGATGAGCAGAGGCTGGAGCACCTCTCCTATGAGGACAGGCTGAGAGAGTTGGCATTGTTCAGTCTGGAGAAGAGAAGGCTCCGAGGAGACCTTCTTGTGGCCTTCCAGGATCTGCAGGAGCTACAAGAGGGCTGGGGAAGGACTTGTTAGGATGTCAGGTAGGGCTAGGACTAGAGGGAATGGATCCAAAATGGAGGGGAGATTTAGGTTGGATGTTAGGAAGAAGTTATACCCCATGGGGGTGGGGAGCCACTGTGCCAGGTTGCCCAGAGAGGTGGTGGCAGCCCCAGCCCTGGCAGTTTTGGGGCTGGGAGCAAGCTGCTCTAGTGCCAGGTGTCCCTGCCCATGGCAGGGGGTTGGCACTGGATGAGCTTTGAGGTCCCTTCCAACCCTGACAATTCTGTGATTCTATGGTCTACAAAACAGCATTTTGGCCTTGGTTCATGTCTCTGCTGACATTTAGGAGAAGGCTAAACCAGGCCAAGCATAAGCACTTCATTGCCTACATGTCAATATTAAAATCAAAACCCAAGTTAGCAGATTTCAGCTTATTTTCTTTGCATTGGGAGAGTTTATTTCCCTTAAATAACACCAAGGTCACCCTTTCCTTGCAGATGCCTCTGCTACTTATTGTATTAGCTAAGTAAGACCATGACATTCAGCTAGGAATACATAAGAGCTTCTCAGAAGAGACCTTCTCAGTAGAAAACGTTCCACAGCCAGGAAAGAGACAAAAGGGATTGAAGAAAGGACAAATTCAGACCAATCTGTTGACAGCAATCCAGTTCACAAAGCTAACTGAAGACCCTGGGAACCCATAAAAGGGATGAAATGCTTTCTTGGCAAAGCTCATCCAACCTAATCTTACCTGCTGGGCTTCATTTCAAGATCTGATGTTATCACTAAACCAACAGAGCTCTGCAGTCTCATCCTGCTCCAGCTCAGTTATTTTCCAGTCAGGGGGTTGCTGACATTTCCTGAGTGGATAACACACGCACCCAGAGCACCTGCAGGAGTGCTGCTGCTCACCTACTTGCTGGAGGAATTCTGCTTGGTGGTCCAATCTCAGGAGATTTGTTTGTTTGGGGTTTTTGTTGCCTTTTGTTTTAATTAGGAGCAATTAGTCCACGTTCAATTCATCTATGATTTTTGCAGCCCCAGTCTAGACAGTTTTCCCTCCCAAGCTCAGAATCTTTCGAGTCTTAGGTCAATAGCTCTTTGATGTTAAACTCTACTCTGCCCTAGTGGTCACATCTGGAGTCCTGGGTCCAGTTCTGGGCTTCCTAGTTCAGGAGAGACAAGGAACTAGAGGAAAGAGTCCAGCAGAGGCTCCCAAGATGCTGAGGGCACTGGAGCATCTCTGGCAGGAGGAAAGGCTGAGAGCCCTGGGGCTGCTGAGCCTGGAGAAGAGCAGAGCCAGAGGGGAGCTGCTCCATGCTCAGCAAGAGCTGAAGGTGCAAGGGGCAAGAGGCTGGGGCCACACTCTGCTCAGGGGTGCCCAGGGCCAGGCCAAGGGGCAATGGGCACACACTGCAAGCCAGCAGCTTCTACTAAACATGAGTCCAAACTTGTTTGGTGTGAGGGTGCAGAGCCCTGGCCCAGGCTGCCCAGAGAGCTTATCTCTGGGATATCTCCTTGTGTGGAGAGATTCCAACCCCACTTGGAGGTGATTCTGGGCAAGCTGCTGGGGGTGAGCCTGCTGGAGCAGGGGGGATGGACTAGATGATCCCCAGAGGCCCCTTTCTAACCCCTATCATGCTGGGATTCTGGGATAAACCCAACTAAAAAGAGAGATCCCCTTTTAATCCTGATCTCTAAACAGAGGAGAGGGCACAAGGCTCAGCACTAACGTCAAAGCCATGCCCATTGTTGCCAGGACAGAGCTCCTAGAAAACAAATCTGCCTCTTTGCTGTTCAAACACAAGGTAAACAGAGAGATTTGCTCAGGAATGGGGAAGTTTCATCACTTACTGCCTTATAAACTGAACTGCATCTTCGTACTTCATTCCACATTCAATGAGAGCAAGTGCAACCAGGACAGGAGCCCTAAAGGAGAAATCAATAGTTAAGGAAGAGCTAGAGCACAATGTATTGAACCCCTCCAAATACATCCAAATTAATCTATAAGCAGATAGCTTAAGTATTTTTTCCTCTTTAAGCATTATCTACAGAAAGACAATTTGCCTGCTGAACAGCTAATGTCAAATGTCTTTCAGCAGACAGCTCTGCTTCTAGCACACAAACCCCCAAAATCAATAGCTGCTTAGTGTTTGGGGTGTGAAACAATAACTCCAGATTTTTACACCTTCTCATTTCACTGTAACCTAATTTTCTCCTTTGCTTAAACAAGTGTGTAATGCCTCTTTCATGCCTTTTGCTTCTTATGACACTGTAGCTATAAGTTGGGTGTGAGACAGCTCTATGAACCTCTGAACAGGTGACTAACATAGATTTTTCTTTCTTATTTATATGCTGTACACAGGAACTTGGCATTCCAAGCACAACAGAGTGAAACTTTCTGCTTTGGAGCCTGGGTTTTGGCAGGTGGTTAAGTGTGAACAAGAGCTGGCTTTTCAAACAGGCAGGAACCACAGAGCACACTGACTTCCTCCTGGATGATATTCACCCCATCAAACACAGACAATTGTGGCAGCAGAGCAGTGAAGGGTTAAATAGGTGCTGCCATTGGTGAGGCCACACCTCAAATTCTGGCTTCAGTTTTGGGTTCCTCACTCCCAGGACGACATTGAGGTGCTGCAGTGTGTGCAGAGAAAGGTCTAGAGCACAAGGGTTGTAAGGAGCAGCTGAGGAACTGGGGTTGGTTAGGCTGGAGAGGAGGAGGCTCAGGGGAGACCTTCTCACTCTCTACAACTCCCTGCAAGGAGCTTGTGAGCAAGAAATACAAGCCTATCTCTTCTTGAACATGAAGTGAAACCACTTCAGAGTAAGAAAGTAATTAAACCAGTTTTTCCAACTGTCTTTTTTTGTTGTTGTTACACCAACACAACACTTGAAAAGAGAAGGAAATCCAAAAACCCAAGTGCACAGCCCCAAGAGTTGGACATGTATATGGAACTTGCCAAGAAGCACAAGAGATTTGATTGGTTTTGCAGAAACATCTACTTCCACATGAGTAACACCTCTAACTGCTCATGTCACTCATGAGTGACACAAGGGTTCTGAACAACCTCTCCACACTTTTCCTCTCACCCTTGATCAGCGAGGAAGATTTTAACAACACAACCTTGATGCTGTTGCTTTAAAGTGTTACTTGGCAGAAGAGAGAGAAGCTAGCATTTACTTAACACCTTCCCTGACCTTCCTCCCACCCGAATCAGCTCAGTCTAAGAGGCCAGATGAAAGCCAAGCCCATGGATACTAACCTTCCCAAGCCTGCCACACAGTGCACAGCGACGCAGCAGCCAGGCTCCTCCCGGAATTTGGTTTTCAGCAGGTTTAGCCAGTCATCAACTATCTGGTTTGGGGGTGGGGCTCCATCATCAAATGGCCAGTCCTGGGAAGGGAAAAGATGACATGAGCTAGGTGGGATTCACTCCATAAGCAAGGGAAGCCTAACTGGGAGGAGTATTTAGCAAGAAGCTTTGGGCTCCTCACTCCCAGAAGGATATTGAGGTGCTGGAGTGTGTCCAGAGAAGGGCAAGGAAGCTGGGGAAGGATCTAGAGCACAAGTGGTATGAGGAGTAGCTGAGGGAACTGGGGTTGGTTAGTCTAGAGAGGAGGAGGCTCAAGGGAGACCTTCTCACTCTCTATAGAATCAAAGAATGGTTTGGGTTGGAAGGGACCTCTGGAGATCATCTAGTCCAATCCCCTTGCAAAGAGGTTGGGGTGAAGGAGTGGTTGGTCTCCTAAGGAACAAGTGACAGGACAAGAGGAAAGAGCCTCAAGTTGCACCAGAGGAGGTTCAGGTTGAGTATTAGGAAAAATGCCTTCAATGAAAGAGTGGTCAAGCATTAGCCCAGGCTGCCCAGGGCAGTGGTGGAGTCACCATCCCTGGAGGGGTTCAAAAAACATGGAGATGTGCTGCTGAGGGTTTAGTGGTGACCTGGCAGTGTTAGGTTAATGGCTGGACTTGATCTTGGAGGTCTTTTCCAACCTTAACAGTTCTAGGATCCTGTCTGTGCTCTGTGGGTATTTTTCTGGCTGCACTGAAGTTTGCAAGTCAATATTCTAATGCAACACTAAATGTTTAACAACCATTCAAGTGCACTTTTCAATAAAATTTCCATAAAACTCTCCACTAAACCCTTTGTAGTATAGAATTCTGAGAAAAAAATAGCTGCCCTTGAAATCTCATTTTATTAAAAATATGTAAAAATCAATAAAGATTTCAAATAAACAGTTGAAAGATGAGAACTCTGTAGATTTTTGCCTGTGGTTGTGTCAAGCTTTTAAAATACTCTTTGTACTGTGGGCTCTGTATAGAAGAGAATCTACTTCATCATAATTTGAGGGAATCAGCAGAGGAGAAAGTACTTCATAACTCAAATGGAGCAGCTAGTCCTGCTGCTAGGCCTGGGCTCTGCAGCCTCACACCAAACAAGTTTGGACTCATGTTTAGTAGAAGCTGCTGGCTCCCAGTATGTGCCCATTGCCCCTTGGCCTGGCCCTGGGCAGCACTGGGCAGAGTGTGGCTCCAGCCTCTTGCCCCCTGCACCCTTCAGCTCTTGCTCAGCATGGAGCAGCTCCCCTCTGGCTCTGCTCTTCTCCAGGCTCAGCAGCCCCAGGGCTCTCAGCCTTTCCTCCTGCCAGAGATGCTCCAGTGCCCTCAACATCTTGGGATCTCTGCTGGACTCTCTCTAATAGTTCCTTGCCTCTCTTGAACTGAGGCATCACCAGCATGGCAGTCAAATCAAAATTACATGTGAGAAGCTTCCCATTTTTCCTGAGGTCTCAGCTCTCTCCTGGAACTTGTGCTAAGAGCAGTACTCCATGTCCTACATTCGAGGACTGAGCACAACATCACATGCTTTATAATCTTCTCAGCCCCAGGGAGTGCTGTTGAAAGAGCACTCTTAGATACAAGGGAAAAAATAATACTTAGTAGTTAGCACTTTTCATTAGACAACTGGCACACATTCTACAGGAGAGACTCGTAGCCAGAGCTGCTATTATCCAACCTCCTCTCCAAATGGTAGGGAATTGCTTTGCCCTTCTTCCCTCATTGGTTAGGAACAGGTCTTTCATGCAGTATCTTGAGAACAACAGGTTAAGATGAAGTAAGAGTCTCTGAAGTAGAACCAAAGGTAAAAACCCAGACTTTTCCTTTTTAAATGAACTTGCTGCTCCTCTAATTGCTCCTGAAGAGCCACTGCAACTTAGCACAGAGCTCAGCCCAAGAGCACCTTACTACTTTAAAAAGCTGCAAGGTGGAAATCTGTGTCCCAGAAGTACAAAAATCACAAAGCTTTAAGTTACTGAAATAACTTTATATGCCATTAATTCAAGGAGATACACAAAGTCGGAAGAGTGCAGAAAACTCCCTTTTTTAAAGGAAATGCTGAATTCAAAGTATCTAGGAGAACACAAGGAAATACAAGGCTATAGAACCACGATCATAAAGTAAAACTTGCTCTTTCTAATAAAAGGCTTTTATGAGATTTTCCACTCAATCACACACACTGCTAGCTGTATTATTTTAGGCCTCATGTCATCCACTGTCCCAGAAGAGCTGCATGGGCTGCCAAGAGAAGAGGCATTGCCCACTGCATAATGCTCTCTTCTGAAACACACAGCATTTACAGGTCACTTCTGTGGCCTAGTTTTAGATTCAACTCAGTTCCTTCCTTCAGAGCCAAGGCAGGAGGTTACTGCACTGCTTTAACTCACGTGTTAACCATCACGTCCACACCACTCTTGTGCTGGCCTGAATTGATCCCAATCATCATGTCCCCACTGAGCATCACTTCTCAGGAAGGATATCCCACTGACATTCCATCAGCTCTGAGAAAACAGCATGGGACACTGCCCAGAATAAGGAACAAGAAGAATGTGAGGAGCCGAGAAGTAATTGCAGCAAAGTTTGGCAGGCTTTTCCCCCCCTGATTGTGACTTGTGCCAGCATCACCTCAGACAGGAGAGAAAACAAATTGCTCAGCTCCACAACCAAAATTGTCATTAATCACCAGGATGATGCACTGAGATTGCACAAACAAAAAACAGCTCTTCTGTGCCACCCTGCAGCAGCTGGGAAGGATGAGCAGCAAGAAAGGGTTAGGCTTATTTACCCTTTCTCTGGAGTAGCCTTGCTCAGCAGAACAGCTCTAGGTCTGCAGGACTAGCAATGCAGAAGTGAGATGACCAAGAAGCTGTAAGAGGACTTTAAGCTGACAAAGACCTTTCTTCAAAACCCATGTGCAACTCACACTGAAGTTGAGACAGCAAAAAGCTCCCAGTCCTGCTGGAGTCTGAGTGGGATGAGGCTGCAGCCACCAGCATGGAGCTTTCCCACCTCAACAGCAGAGCCCATGGCAATGCAGTAAACCAGAGGGCAACAAAGCTGCATCTCCACCATGGGCATTCCCAGCTGCCTGCTGGAGTGTGGTGGTGGTCACCCTGCAGGTAAAGAAAGGATGCTCCAGAGAGGTACAGTCAGTGAAGGACTGAGAGAAGGACAATCCTGAAGATGAACAGAACTATTGCAGCCTCCTTGGTTGTCAGCTGGTGGAAAAAAACAATCCCAGAAAGATTTACCATTTGGTGGGGGTTTTTTTGATGTAACATTTCAGTGTTCCCAGACCTCAGCCATGAACATAAAACTGTACAAACTGCAGGAGCCCACAGAAAACTAACTCCATCCTTGCCTCCTGGATTTCATCTCTGTTGATAAACACACACAAGCAATAGTACTACTTCAACCAGGGAACATCTAATTCTCTACTTTCTCACTATGCCATCTGCCAGAGAAACTCTGGAGCTGCCACATTCTGCCCATCTTGCCAGCACATGATCCTATATCCCAGACATGGGAGCAAGGCTTTGCTAAACCACTCACATTTTCAAGGCTTTCAGGAGGCTTTTGACCTCAGGAGTTTTAAAATAGACACTAATCTCTCTTAGGCTGTGGTTTTAATCTTAATGTTATTTTTGCAAGCAAATATTAGCTTTAAATAGTGACGTGTGATGTTCTCAGCCAGCTGGTAACTCAATAGCATCCCTGAAGAGCTACAGCACCCTGCCTGAAAAAAACACAGGCTCAGAGGAAAGAAAAGCTACACAGGAGGCAGCCAGGTTGAGGACTAGTTAAGCTGATCTCAAATAGCAAAACACTATTGCAATAAGAGTAAACTCCTAAGCCAACCTCATGACTGGGATCATCAGGCTCAGTGATGACATTAGCAGGAAACCTTCCCTGTCACCTCCTGCTCCCTGTTACCCTTCACAGATGCCTGGTGGATTTATGCTCTCTCCTGTTTTGCCTTTTAGAGGAGTGGAATACCAACCAAGAACTAGTTTACACCAAATGCAGAGAGGCTCTTCACACAGACACAAACCTCTTGCCTGTGTTACTCAAAGTGAAAGGCTCTCCAAGTGAACACTGCTGAGCAGAGCTGGCAGAAACAGCATTTCCAGTTTTTAGAACAGCTTCCTCAAAGAAACTGCTTTCAGTTCAAACCTAGCCAACACCAAGTTTATCAAGTTTCTTGAGAACTAAAATCCCCAAATCATTTCAGAAGCACTGAGCATTCCCTGGTGCCTGCAGCAGCCCCCATGCCCCAACCATGGATTTCTCCCACAGCTGCAGGAGCCAAGGTCAGTTGGCCTCTCCAACAACACGTCCTAAGTCCTCTAGGAAGAGCTCTGATCTCTATTCTGGCACAGGAACACAGAAATACTCTTAAGCCCCAGCTGGAGAAGGTGGATTTTGCTCACAGCTCAGGAGCACCAGCTTAAATCAAAGCTCTGAGGGCTTCAACACCAGAAGTTTAATGCTTCCATTCTCTGGCAACCTTGGGAGTATCACAGCTAGAGGTTCCACAACAGTGTGCCTGTAAATGTTGTGATGTTCAAGTCCAAGGCAACTCCAGAGGGAACAAAAAATGCTGTTCCAGAGTGCAACCCTCAAGAACATCAGTCCTTCCTGGTAGCCTTGTAATGCCTGATTTTTCCAACAACACGTGGCTGCCTGGAACTGGAGTAAATGCTTACTAGGGCCAGAAGCCAAGAAACCTGACTGACCTGTACGTGGAGTTTTCACAGCTATGCCAGGACACAAGTTTTTCTCCTAATGGAAAACTGCAGTTTTCCCTCCTCCTGAACCATAAAAATCAAGAGGCAACAGAAGACTACCTGCAACAAGGAGGTAAGATGCAATTTCTGGCCTCACAACAGACTATTACTCACTCCAGTAAAATAAACTGATTCTATCTGACATTCCATAATAATTCAGCAGCACTGCCTGGAAAAACACTGCCTGCAAGCTTAGTATGAGCACACACCTATTAAAAAAACCTCCCCTAAAACACCAAGCACCAGCAGACACTCTGGTCAGACAGTCATTGCATAACATTAGCCATGAGTAGCACTGAAGGAATTCCACCTGCAGAACAGGGAAAGCAGCAGCAGCCTGGCTCTGTTTTGGAGGTGAGCAATGAGGAGGCTATGGATCAATATCCTGCTACAGTCAGTCTATGGAAGCTTCTATCCCTGTGTCAAAAGGAGGCACTTTTGGAAAGAATGAGTGAAGGGAGTTTTCCTTGCATCCTGAGAAGGTCAATAGTAAAGCCAAGAAGTGCTGTATCAGAGGAAAGGTCCAAACTGAGTTGGATGAACCAGAAGGCTGAACACTGGATTAGTATCAAATGAGTCACTAAAAGGCAATCAACAGATCTCAACAAATCCAGCAATCCAGGAATAGACATTTCTATTCCAACTAAAGTGCTGGGGCAATGGTGATGAATCAGCAAATACCTTTCAGAGCAGCACAGCCAGCTTCTCAGAACCAGCTGGAGCTGATGCTGGGAATCACATTGCTTTTGGCCAATCTGCAACAGCCCCAAGCTGTCCCCACCACTCCTAGACATGGCATTGTTCATTTTTAGACAGTTTTAAAAGCAACTCACTAGAACCTGGATTCCTTCGTTCTCGATAGGAGCTTGATCATAAGTGGCATCACAAACTCGCACCAAGGTTCTCACTCCATACTTCTTCAGCTCCTTGAAGAGAAAGGAAAACACATGAGCACACCACCAGGGTGAAGAACTACAGAAACTCCTCAGCAGCTAGAGAACTGAACAGAGAGTCAGTGACTATTGCAGAGCTCCAAGGTGAGCACACACTGAAGGAGCAAGGGCCAATGCAGGAAAGAAGGTTTATGGCTTGCATTAGGACAAGGGTTATAAGTGATAGGAACAAACATGAAGCACTTCTCAATTCCTCTGCTCTAGGGAAATGCCAAGGTGGGGGGAAAAAAACGGCATATCCAAGAGCAAAATTAAAATAGCTGCTTATATACTGCAAGCAGCTTCTTCTCTTTAAATAGAAGCCTGGAACTGTTTGCTTCAGCCAGTGTTGACATTTTGAGGCAGGGAGGAACAGAACACGCACACCACCATACTCCAGCTTCCTTGTCATGTACTATAAGTAGCACATTGTGCTAGATAAATAATCACAAGATCAAACAAAAGCTGTTCCAGTTCACTTTGAAGGTTCATACAGCAAGCACAATTTCCTCTCAGGTTTGGACTGAGTCACTTATAGCTTCTAACAATTAGCAATAATATCTATGCCAGGGTCAAGACTACTGAAAAAGGAAAGAGAATCCACAACAATGGGGGAAAAAATATATCTACAGACAAAAAGAATGTGGCTTTCAGACAAAATTAACCACCAAGTAGACTCCCAGTGAAGAGCACCCTGCTAAATGATGGCAATCTGTTAAAAGCCACAGTCAGACAGCAGTATCAGATGACAGGATCTCTCTGGAATGAAAAAGACCTGCATATGCAAGATAAAAAGTCCTCTAGATAGAAGACAGAAGGGCACAAAGATAGAGCAGGTTTGGAGCAGAGGAAAAAGCAGCAATACATTGTGCTTCTATTTCTCTGATGATACCATCTGGTACTTTGCGAGAACTGAACATTGAATTTTGCTGTATTTAGGATCTCACTGTGTCAGTACTGGGGTAATCCTTTGCCCATCACAACTGACTCTTCCCACAGCTCAAGCCAGCCTGTGGCATTTGTCATGGATAAATTCTGGCACCTGAAATCTCTGACAATTCTGGGATTGGCAGGGTACTTGATAACACATCCTGCCAACTAAAACAGCAGTTCAAGTATTGCACTTAATCCTTCTCTAAGGGAGAAGAAGAAAGGTCAGGAGCCAGTTCCAATTCTGTTAACTGCTTCTTTAAAGCCAGAAGATGAGCAATAGATTGATGCATTAGAAGCACTGCATTATTCAGTGAAAAATAACATTTAGAATTACAGAACATGCAGTCCTCCAGAAACCAGGACAAGAAGGATGGCAAGAGGTGGGGTGTGTGCATTCTAAAATGGAATCTCATCCAGCCTCTGGCAAGTGAAGAAAGGCATGAATTTGGAAAAAGCAGTGAGTGGATTCTCTTCTCATACTGTCAAGAGGATGTGAATGATAAAAACACCTCAAGTTTCATGTAACATATAGCCAAAGCATTGAGCAACAGGTGTGAAGAAGGTCTGTTGAGTCCTTCCACAGAAACTATGAGCACAGAAGGAGAGAAGGATGATGCTGTCTGAGTGCCTTACCTCTATGAACTTGCTGAGGGTTGCATTGGTTGGGTTGTGAGTGATCAGGAAACGCATGTTCTCGTAGGTAATTTCCACGGGGGCTGGACGGTTCATAATTGCAAACAAAATGTGTCAGGGGCCAAAAAAAAAACTTAGAAACAAACAAAAAAAATCAATAACCTTGGAAACGTTTCACAGCAGAAAACATGAAAAAAGACCACTAAAAATGCCTGGGATTGATCAGAGCTTGCTTTGACGTGTTTGTTCCTTACAGAATTGGCTTCTAGAAAAGCAGGTTTGCTTCAGAATCCGCTGGAACTCAACTTGGGCCTCAATTACTGCAGGTGGTATCCTTCAGACTCCAACAATTCTGACTATGTGCAAGACTAGGCAGCCTGTTCTACATTTAGGCACTGGTGAGGCAAAAAAGTAAGGGCAGGTTTTCTCTCCACTTTGTTTGCTTGATGCTTAGTTTTGCTAGAGTCAGTAAAAGGAATATGCTTCCAATGTGCAGGAGATATCCCATATATTTGAGTGTGTTTCGCTGGGTCTGGAGTCTTCAAGGCAAAAAGTAAGTAATTTATGGCACGTAGAACCCCCTGTGCTCAGCTCACTTGTCAGCCAGGATGCTGTGCTGGGCCTGGCAGAAGTCTGCCCTCACACTCAGAATCGCCATAAATGTGCGACGTATATTCCAACAGAACACCTAAAGGGAGGAAAAAGAACATGTCAGAGGACTTGTTCCTTCTACTCAGCCAGAGAACAAGCAAATATTGACCCATTTAGAGAAACTCCAGTTAGACTAGATAAGGCTATGTGTTAAAAAACAAACAAACACACACAAATCAATCTTTACTGGTGTCCAGAGAGCTGTAATCCCAACTATGCTCTTGATGCTGAGTTCTTTCAACCCCAGCAGCCCCAGGATTTCTTGGAACTGCTGTTCCTGGCTGCCAGGCACCAGAAAGGAGAACAAGGAAACCTTTCTGTGCTCTTCATTGGCCCCTCCCTCCCAACCAGGTGACCTAGAAGAGGAGAAAACAGCACAAAGCCAAGTCCACACTTGAAAAAGTGTGTTGGTACAGTTGTACCTGTTTGGCTTGAGTCCAAACATGGAGAAAGAAAGACTGTTGGCACAGGGTTCTTTTCTGAACAAAATAAGGAGTACAAGCAGAAGAAGAACTAATTGCTAGCAGAAGAATTCCAAGCCATTGTTGGGTCACCAAACTCCCAACAGTAGCAGGGAGATATCCTCCAGAAACTAATAATTTCAAGAGCACCCAAAGGGTCATTTAGCAGTAATAATTTCTAGTTATTCTCTGTCTTATCTGTGTTTATAGACTAAGGCATTAAAACAGCAGCAGCTTCCAGTCCTAACTCACAGGAGTCAGAAAACAGGCATCCTGGTTTAGATCAGCAACAGTGTGGCCAGCAAGGACTAGGGCAAGGATCATCCTCCTGGACTGGGTTCAGTTTTGGGTCACCCACTCCAAGAAGGACATTGAGGTGCTGGAGTATATCCAGAGAAGGGCAAGGAAGCTGGGGAAGGATCTAGAGCACAAGTGTTGAGGAGCAGCTGAGGGAACTGGGGTTGATTAGTCTGAAGAAAAGGAGGTTCAGGGGAGAACTCCTCACTCTCTCCAAGTCCCTGAAAGGAGCTTGGAGTGAGGTGGGGGTTGGTCTCCTAAGGAACAAGTGATAGGACAAGAGGAAACAGCCTCAAGTTGTGCCAGGGGAGGTTCAGATTGGATATTAGGATAAATGAAAGAGTGGTTAAATATTGGAGTACACTGCCCAGGAAAGAGGTGGAGCATCATCCCTGGAGGGGTTCAAGAACCATGCAGATGTGGCACTTAAGGACATGGTTTGGTGGTGACTTGCCAGTGTTAGGTTAATTGTTGGAGTCCATGACCTTGGAGATCTTTTCCAACTTTAATGATTCTCTGAAGATCGAGAGATGCAACAATGTAATTCTACCATGAAGTTCAGAGGGAGGTAAATGGAGTTAACCTAAACTAGCTCAACTCCTTTCAGACTGAGATACTAAATAAGCAACATGGCTTTTCACTGCATTTGAAATGCATGAAGCCAATGAATCACAACTGACACTTCTTTAAAAGTTTCAAATCACTTGACTAAAATCCAGCTTAGCAGCCAGAAGTCACAAACCTGCAACTCAAGCAGAAAGGTCAACATTGCACACTCAATAACACACACACACACTCATGGAAGTTCACACCCCAAACTTCTGGGGTTCTCAATGTTTTAATGAGACTTTAAAACAGTCAAATTAAGTCCTGCAAAATTACCTTTTTCACTGACATTAAGTCAAAAATCACCCAAAGAGCAGCAATTATTTCCTTAAAGAACAGCTTTCAATGCCAAAAAAAAAATCCATTAATTAGGTTGCCAGAGGCAAGAACAAAGATGTTTTCAATACCCTCCCCTGACCTTAATGCAGTTCTTGCTCTGAGTGACTGAAATACAAATTTCAAAAATGAATCCTGGAATATTTTATCAGTGTAATGACTCCAGGATTAAGTCTCACCCCAGATGGAAGAGTCCTATCCAAACACATCATACTCAAGTCCTTACACTTGCCAGTTCCTGCACATTTGTCACAACTCTCTCATATACATCACTGAATCTCAAAGCAAAGGATTTCTTAACATGTTTTACAGTCTGCTACAGCAATCATGCACCAGGAACAGAAGGACCAAAGTTACAGCATCCATGAGTGAGCAACACCTGTAAAATCTGAGGCAAGAAAGTCCTTTTTCAGGCCAATACTGGCCTGGTTTTCCCCCCATTTGAACACACACTCCCATCACCTGGTATGGCCTGGAAAGTGACCTGCAGACTTACATTACAGCAACAACTTCCAAACCAACTTATGAGAACCTAACAAAGTCTTTTCAATAAAAATCAGTGGTCAAGAGGTCTTGGCACAGGAGATCAACACTTGGATCCTGACCACCAGGGGCTCACAGCATTACAAAGTACACTGTGGTGAGGCAAAGAGTTATTGCATCATATTTAAACAAATCCTTCAAACAGTTTTTCTTTTCAGCACCAATATGTGGTTGAAAGAGCCTCATCCAGTGCTATTTGCACTGTGAGGTGTATCAGGTCATTATGGTTCAACTACTCCTCCCTCCAGCAAATCAGAGAGGGAATTTCAACCCAATTATTTTCCAAGTCTTTTATAAAAACAATTTACCAAGTCATTAAGAGAGGACACATGGAGATGACACGTTCCAGGAAATTAAGCATGGCAAGAGGAGTCACCAACTCAAGTCCTACCCTCTGATCTGCAGCTGCTTGTGGTCTGACCTTGGCCAAGCCACTTTCAGGAGCTCCACTCATCTGCAGAACAGGGATGACACCACCTTCCCTTCCCTAAAGGAATATTACCGAAGCATTTAATTAGCTAACAGCTAAGGAGTGATTAAAAAAGTAAAGCACTGTATTTAAGTCTGAAAAAATGACTTCCAGAAGAAGACATTTGCATAGCACACAATCCTATTTTTGAAGGTTTGGTTGCTGAGAGACATCCCATCCTCCCTCCAATCACTTTCAATTGCTGTTAAGCTAAGGTTGAAACAGAAAAGCCAAGCTTCTAATTAAGAAAATGAAAACCAGGAAAACCCCCTAGTGTCTACAACTTCTGATCTCCCCAAGTAAATACTATACAGTTTTTTCCTCCCTGTGCTTGCAAGCAAATTTGCACTTCAAAATCCCATGAGAATTGAGTGCTATCAAGCTGAGGACAATAAATAGTAAGCAGGTCTATGCACAACATAAACCAAGATATAACCTTCCCAGCCAATTACTCTTCAACTTTTTATACTTAGAAATTGAGCTAGCACATGGAAAGAAACCAGAATGTTATAGCATATTTTATGTGGCTGGCCTCAGAAAGGAAGCAGGAGGATCCAACACATCAATGCTGCAGCTCCATCAGGAAATAGAGGAGGAGAAAAAGGAGAGAGGGAGAGAGAGAGGAGGACAAACAAGCCAAGCAATAAGCACTTGTGCATCTGAAAAGGACCTGATGTTGCCTAACAATTATTATCAAGGAATAGTCATCAATCAAGATGCCTATCTATACACCCAAGTTTAGTGAGCTGTGACAGTCTGCACCTACAGACAGGACTAATGTAAGGCTTGGACCTCCCGACCTCTCTCCCAGCCACACACCAAGAGAGCTCGATAAAGCCTAATGAGGCCAAGTGGAGATAAATGGCTTTCAAAATACTACAAACATGCAATAATACGCTTCAAACGTTAAGCAAGGGGCAGCTGCATTAACCAGCATACAGAAATCAGTGTGATTAGCTGATTAAAAGTGAACAGTTAAATGAATTCCTGACTTGGTAGAGCAGTTAAATGAATTCCTGACTTGGCTGAGGCTTCACTTGATGTTAAAATCCAACACACCTACAATACTCATTTCCAGTGACTGCTTTGTCTGTCGCTGCATTGACTCCTACATTAGCTACTTCAATGGGACAAGTCACTTGCTCCTCTGCACTGAGCCCACACAAGCTCAGGGAGACAGGTCTGATGAAAAACAAGTAGTAACATCATATGGAATCCCTAGTTCCACCATCTCCTTCAAAACACACCAGTAAAAGTGCTGCCTTAGCTACACTGAGAGAAACAGCCTGCAACAGCTGCAGTGACCAGAGATTGCAAAACACAGATACCTCTGGAAAGGTCACTGGGATCCCCTTTCAAAATAAGGCAGTGCACAGGATGCACAGCAAAGCCTGCTAATTTGTCAGGTGGTATTAAAGGAATACGTCAGCCTTTTGGAAAGCAGTTTTTTCAAGCCATCTAGACTCATTTTGTTCCTCTAAGTGGGAATCCACATTCAATGTTAACAAAGTTAGGTCATGAGCTGCTGGATTTTCCTCTTTTACCTCTTCTCTAAAAGCCTCACTCCTGCAGTTTGCATTTACACATGTGAAAGCAGCACCACAGCACACAATTTGATCTCAAGAAAACTGCCATCCTGATGCCATGCTGCAGCTCAGCCTAGTTTTTCCTGGCTCTGTACATCCTATTTAACCTCCCTTTCCTGGATTGACCTTAATGTGCAGATGTACCTGAAGGCACGGTGCCAAGAGGATGAAGCCAGGTTCAGCAATAGGCCATGAGGCAGCAGGCACAAACTGGAACCCAGGGAGTTCCACCTAAAGATGAGGAAGAACTTCTTTGCTGTGAGGGTGCCATAGCCCTGGCTGTCCAGAGAGGTTGTGGAGTCTCCTTTGCTGGAGATACTCCAAAAAAATCTGGACACATTCCTGAGTAATGTTCTCTAGAGGACCCTGCTAGAGCAGGGAGGTTGGACTAGATCTCTGATGGTCCCTTCCAACCTTAACCATTCTAGGATTCTCCACTTAGTGACCCACATCCTGTCCATACACTACCAACGTGGCCTGTCTCACCTGGAGCACAAGGTGAAAGAATTCAGCCAGGCCTCCACAACGAGCCTAACACCAGTGGAAACGCATGCCAGCAAGAACCACAGAATCACTGAATGTTAGGGGTTGGAAGGAAAGATCATCTAGTGCAACCCCCCTGCCAGAGCAGGATCACCTAGACCAGGTCACACAGGAATGCATCCAGACAGCTCTTGAATGTCTCCAGAGAAGGAGACCAAAGCAACCACCTTTTCACTCTCCTAGTACGCAGAGAAAAGCAACTCTGGAACCAACATTCTTGGAAACAATTCTTGAGTGCTCTCTGAAGGAAACTTGCTCGGAGTGACATGTGCCTAGAAAGGGGTGAGGTCAAAAATTGTAGTGTTCCACCCTCTCCACCCCCACTGCAGAGCTCCCTCCCAGCCTGCTGACAAGTTCTGTGGGTGACTCATTCGTTTCCTTTTGCACTAACCTAGTCCCTCTGTCCCAGGCTGTAAAACCCACAGCAGCAGATAGAGATCTGCCTCAGCAAGGGAAAAAAAACACAACACAGTCCAGATTAAAGAAGTCTCAACTTCAAAGTGACACATCAGGAAACAGTAAGAAGTGTCAAATGTACTGTGCGAGACTACTCAGCCAGAGAAACAATCCTGCAGCAAAACTCACAACTGAGGACTATGCTGAAAACGTCTGGCTGCCTCCTCAAAATCTGCATGAGGTAAAACCACTATATCCACACCACAGAGATCATCATCACCCTAAGTGAGCTCAGAGTGGACAGGGTTAGATACCACATTAGCTCTTCCAGAAAAAAAACTGAGAGGCACATGGGCTTTATGCTCCAGATCTTTTCTTTCCTGTGAAACAGAATCTGCTTGGCAGTTAAAAATGCTGTTCTGAGACAGGATTTTTTTTCTCTGCACGCCTTCCCCACCCACCATTTAGTTTAAAATCCCTTCAGAAGACTTATTTGAATGTTATTTACATACCATGCCCAAAAAGTTTAAAGTGACTAAAAAAAGTGTTTGAAGTCAAAACCAAAAAGGCCTGGTTACAAAAATGAAACTTAAGCTATTATCCCATTTAAGTCACAGAATTGTAGTTAAGCAGGGTCAAAAATTACTTTAGACAACAGTGACACTAACAACTCATTCCTAACTATCTGAATGCTGAGTTGTTTAAGCTGTATCAGTGGCTGGTCTCTGAAAACACATCATCAGCTCCCAACAACTCAGATGAAATCTCTCACACTTGCAGATGAAGTATCAAAAAGAAGTAAACCCAACTCCCCCAAACCCATTAACAAGTCAAGCAGGACTTAAAAGTCATTTCAAATCATGCAGCAACAGGGATATTAATCTGTGAAGTTAAGAGTTGAATTACTTGCATCTTACTCATCTCACTTCTTTGAATTTGCCATCTACCTCTGCTGGAAAAATGACTTAGTGGAGAGTTGGCTCCTCTTCCCTGCTTCTGTGGCAGTTCAATTCAGTCTGACAACTGAAACCCAAGCTCACTGATAAATTTCACTGCAGGTCCACAAAGTCTCAATTGTTAAACTCCACAGTCCATTCTTTCAAGCAGGGCTAGACTTTCAGTGTAAGAGACCAAAAAGAATTTAACTTTTTAGTGTAGAACAGAGAGAAACAAGGAGTAACAAAAAGGTACATGGAACAGTGACCTGAATAGAGAGACAACCCAGCCTCTCAAGTGTTAGAACCAACAACAGGATCAAGAGATTTCAGACTCCTTTACCCCTCCACAATCAGTAAAACGAGCCATCAGATGATACCAAAGTCAACAGCCACTCTAAAGATATTTTATACTCTTAGGATAGGCATCAGCAAGACACCAACCTAAATCATGCAATTCACATGTAGCAAAAAGAGTCACTTCCAACCCAGATTCTCAAGCCATTAGGTCTACTTTTCAACACTTCTGTATCTCTAACTCTTTCGCAGGCAGAGAAGCTGTCAAACTTATCCAAAGGCAACACGGAGCTCCTCTCTGCTAGTCCAGTGCTTCACAGACAATATTTCTCCTCCAAAGATATTAACAAAACCTCTCTGCTTGCACTGTGGTATCTCAGCTACATTTTCAGCTGTGGATCATCTTCCTTAAAGCACAGTGCCTTTCCACAAGCCATGCTCTCCCTCCCAGGCCTCCCAACAGCTAACTGACATGGCATTCCACCACAGGGCAAAGTCCAGGAGCAAGGAAATCAGCTGGGATCACAGTCCAGCTCTGCTCTGATAGAGAAAGCGAGTTTGAGTACTGCTGTGTGAAAGAGAACAATGGATATTTGCAGGTAATTAAACCTGAAGTCAATCACCTGTGTTTACAAGAGATGTATGTAAAAAACCTCATATCTAGACCCCGGGTAAGACCAATATCCCTGCCTGTGCATCAATACCTACTTAAATCCATAATCCTACCTTAACTCTGACTGATCCTGTCTTCCCAACAATTATTAAATCTAAGTCATTCCACAGGTTGAGTCATAAGGAGATAGTGTTTTCTGGCTGCTGCTAGTGGTGGGCTTATCTTTTTTTTTTTTCTTCTTTAGATACTAACTGCAGTTCTGAGTCAGACCCTGACTGGTTCATTTGGGGAGTTTTGAAGCGAGTTTCCATTTATACTGTAGCCTTTAAAAGCCAACTTTCTGCCTTACTCCTCCTCACACTGAAACCAACAAGCACACAGCTGCCCCGAGAGAAAAAAGCAGATCGTGACTAATCACACCAAAGCACCACGAGGAGCCACTGCTGCAGCTGAGGAGAGGCTGCTTCCACCATCACCCCCGTCCCGTAACACCTCCCAGCCTGCAACCTCACCCAGGCTCCAGATCCCAAACCTCCAGTTTTCAGTAACTAGGGCTCCTCACCCACCCAAGCACACCCTAAGCAACAAACCACAGCTGCTCCCAGTGAAGTACACCACTCCCTGTCTCACACCTTCCTACAGGTCACTCTCTGTGTTTTCTTTAGCCACTGCCCTGGCCAGGCCAGACTTCAATTCCCCACTTCCAGCCCAGGCAGCTCTAAATCCCACGGGGAAGCCCTCCACACAAACTGGCCTCAGCATTCACAACCCTGCCCCCACTCAAACCCCAGGAAAACCACCACATCCTGGACAACCTTCCTTTCCAGCTCCACATGCCCCCAACCAGCCTGAGAAAGATTCCCCCCTCAACGTTACTCCAGTCTTCCCCCTCCATTTTCCAGTCTAGATCCCAGAAAAATTCTTTACCCTTCACAGATCATTCCAGGCCTTACCTAAGGCAAGTACCCTTCCTCCAAAACAACCCTCCTATCCTTTCTCAAACTCTTTCCCCATATCTATTCAGGTAATACCCCCTCCCCTCAAACAAAGCCCTCCAAATACTCCCCAGAGCAGGTACAAACTAGATCCCCCCCATATTCCACACCAACCCCTTTGCAGAGTCCCTATCCTCCCACTGTTGCAATCTTACATTCAGTGATCTCCTCTCTTGAATACTCCCCAGACCAGGTACACGGCAGACTCCCTGCCCTAAACCATCCCTTTGGGGTGCACTCATCCCAGCCCCACAGCTGAGTGGGGACCCACACAAACCAGCTGTACAGAACTGGAAGGTGGACACTGTGAGTCAATCCCATCCCACAGGTGAGGGGAGAACCCTCCAAACCAGCCTCGCAGGTAGAAGGGACATCTCACAAAGCAACCCACCGCTGCATGTGGGTTACTATCCTCAAACCAGCTTTACCGGCCACGGGGGATCCCTCTTTCCAGTCCCACCCTCCAAAACCAGCTCCAAAGTAGAGGAGGCATCCCGCAGCCTAGCAAGCTGCCCCCACGTCAGCTCCTCACACCAAGGGAGCTCCCAAGACTTGGAAGGATTCCCCAAACCAACCCCATAGGTCAGAAAATGCCCCCAGAACCCCCCAAACCAGCTCCGCGGACCAAAGAGAGCCTCCCTAGACCTAGAAGGACGCCCCCCAAAAGCAGACCCGCAGCCCAGAGCACAAAAGACCTCCCTGTATCAGCCACAAGGGCCAAAGCAGACTCTCCAAGCCAGGGAGCTCCCCTCGGACCAACCCCACAGACCGGGGGTGGATCCCTTCAAAACCCCCCAAGGAGCCGTAGCCGGGGGGGCAGGGTCCCCAAAGCGGAGGAGGAGGTTCCAGCCTCCCGCCGTTCCTCCTCACCCGAAGCCCCCCAGCTCTTCCCCAGCGCGACTCCCCTCACCCTGGGCATTGAGCGCGTCGGCGTTCTTCCGAGCGGGCCCAGCGCCTCCCACACACCGGGCCGGGAGACGGAAAGGAACGAGAAGGGGCGGGCGGGAGGAAGGGAAGGGTGGTGGCGGTAGCGGCAGGGCCCGGCCCGGTGGCGGCGGGGCCCGTGATGGGGCTTAGGGTTGAGTTTGACCCGCTCTGGTCCGGCCGCGCCGAGAGACGCGAAAGCCCGCGCGCCGCCAGACGGCTCCTGGCGCCCAGGCCGCTCCCTCCCCGCCCGCACCCCGGTGGTACGACCCGCCCGCCGCGGAGTGGCACGGCCCGAGCTGTTTTACCCCCCCCAACCCTCCCCCACGGCACGCGATGGTACAGCCCGACCCGTCCCCGCTTCAAGCGCGCTGGGCGCATCCATTCGCAAAGCCACAGGGGGAATATGAGGTGTGCTCCGGTCATGCCATGGCAGTAAAAGAAGCACTGGGGCAGCGTCTCTCTCTAGATTCACCTCTCCGTACCGTGGGCAACGGCTCCCTCCATCCTGCTCCTAGTGGAATAAGGCCTGCTCCCCGCGAGGGAGGAGGTGTTAGTACAGCTTCCCCTCCTTAGGCAGTGGGATGGAGGGACCGGGGAGGGGCTGGCCCTGCTCCGCCTGCCCGCGGGGAGCATGGCCCGGAGCGAACTTACCCTTGGTATGCTCCAGACCTCCCTCCCCGCCACCGCTCTGGTGCACTCGGAGTGGTCCTTATGCTCTTCCACGCCAGCATATTCCCCACACACAAATACACTCCAGCACAGACCAGTAATGGTACAGCTCACATCAACCCACCCCCGGCCCAGCACAGTGGTTCGGTCCGCCCGGTAGTTCCCACGCTTTCCGCTTCCCCTGTCCGCACCGGGACTGGGAGGTGTGACAGTGCTTCCCATGTAGGAGTTGGGGGGTTTGGGGTGGGTGCGGGAGCGCAGCTTCCTAATCCTGCCTGGAAAAGGGGCTCCGTACCCATTAGGAGCACCGGGACAGCACAGCTCGCCCGGTGGCTGCTGCCTCCGCCTAAGGTCATCCCAAAGGGATATCGCAGCTCCTTCACACCCTGAGGTTAGACGATGAAATAAAAAAAAAAGGAAGAAGCTAAACTACCTAGAGTTGGTGAGTCATGGAAACCTGGAGGCTTTATCAGCTTTCTCAGTGGAAAATAGACAATTAAAGTGAACAGCATTCTGGAGGCAAGAGGGACAGGAGAAGGTTCAGGCTGTGTTACCTGATGACGTCTGTCCATGAACATCAACTCCGGCTCTGCCCAGAAGGGGCTGCTGCAGGCAGCTACCTGTCACAAAACATTGAGAAATTAAATAAAAATCACATGCTTCCTAACAGCCTAAAGTGTACATGTGATCTATCCCCCACTAGTTCCACCATAGCACCCTTAATAGGAGTTCCTTGACCTCTGATAGTTGTAACCCACAAAACTCTTCTTCTTTCCCTCTTCTAGCCAGCCACACAGGAGTTAATTGCTCTCTCTAAAGCCCTGTACCACAGCATTGAGCCAACATGACAAGGGCTCTTGCCTCCCCAGTGGGCTATGCCAAGGCCATCTATTGCAGGGCAGGGCTGGGAAGACAAGAGAAGGAAGCCTCAGCTTCCACAGAGGCCTTACCAAGGCCCTATACTGCAGGTGAGGGCTGTGAAGACAAGATGGGGAAGGCTCAGCTCCCACACAGGCTCTGCTGAGGTCTTGTACAGCAGGACAGGGCTGCAAAGGCAGGAGTGGGAAGGCTTAGCTTCCACACAGGCCCTGCTGAAGCCCCATACCACAAGGCAGGGCTGTGAAGACTCAGCTCCCACACCAGCCCTGCCGAGGCCCCGTCCCATAGGGCAAGGCTGTGAGCACAGGCAGGCTGTGGTACCTTACCGTGCCAGCACCGTCCCTTTCGCTCTCCAGCCGCACGCAACCCACTCCGCTACCTCTCTTCGCACCTCAAAGCCACCCCCAGGAGCGCGCCTGCGCGAGAGCAGCTTTATCCCGCCGAGGGGAGCAGGACAGCGCCGGCGCAGCGCGCGCGCGCTCTGGAGGCTTCCTTTTCCTCAGCGCCTGTAACTCATGTAGCGTCGCTAAGGCCTGCGCGCACCCGAGGCCGCGCCCCGCGCCTCCCACGCGTGTCCCTTTCTCCTTTCTCTCTCCCTCACCTCCTCCTCTCCTTTCTCTTTCACAGGCGCAGNCGCCGTTAGCCTCGCGCGCGCACGCGCGTTCGCGTCTGCGAGAGAGAGAGAGAGAACGGGTGGGCTGGGAGGGCCCGGTGTCGGCGCGCGTTCCCGCGCGTGCGCAGTGGTGCGTGGGGTGGGTGGTCGCGCGCGGGGCCACAGACAGACACAAACAGAGGCGCACACACACAGCTACAGAGACACGACTTTACTCAGCAGAGAAGCGGAGCGAGGCAGGCACGCTAGGGGTGGTCCTTCCGGCGCCGCACTTCCGGCCCTGGCGCTGCGGCGGTCGGTGTGGCAGCAGCGCTCTGCTCGGTCCTCTCCGCTCGGCTCCGTGCCCGTCCCGCCACCGCCGCCATGCAGCGCCGCGACGACCCCTCCGGTCGCATGGGCCGAGGCCCAGGCCCTGGCGGTGCCCGGCAAGGGGGTTCCCAACCTCGGCGGCCGCCCCGTGGTGGTGGAGGTGGAGGGGGTGGTGGTGGAGGAGGAGGAGGCCGTGGGGCCGCTAGTGGGTCGCAACCTCCACCACTCCTCCCGACTAACGCTACGGGAAGCGCTTCGGGTGGTCAGGGCTCCGGCTCTGGTAACACCCCCGCCCCGCTGCTCTCTGGGGCCACTGGCAAGATGGAGCCCGAGAACAAGTACCTGCCCGAGCTGATGGCCGAGAAGGACAGCCTCGACCCGTCCTTCACGCACGCCATGCAGCTGCTCACAGCAGGTACCGGGAGTGTCGGGCAGGGTGGGATCCCCACCGGGGAGGGCTCATCCCGGGCTCGGTGGGATGGGCAGAGGGTCGGAGGCAGTTCCTCCGTGCGACAGGATGAGAGAGGGATACACATCTCTTCCACACATCCCCCGCGGGTGGCTGAGGCGGCGGCTGCGGGGGAAGCGGCGGAGTGAGGGGGGGAGGCTGTTAGCCAGATCCTTCTGGTGGTTCCTCTGAGCAGTGTGAGGTGCTACCCTGGGGGATGGATGATTAAGATCTTTCTCTCTCCCCGTGCTTCACGGAGCGAAACGCAGAGCCAGAAGTTTCTTTTGAACGCAGGGTGTAGAGTCATAGCAAGCCCATTGCATCCCTGGGGAGTGAGGGGACCGGAGAGAACGGTCAGACTCGGGTTTTTTTCACGTAGTATCTGCTTGAGTCCCTCTGAAGCATGAGGTTGTGATCTCTTTGGTTTATTTTGTTTTTCCCCACTCTGGTAAGCTGTATTAGAGCTTCTTTTCATGCTTGTGATGAACCTAACTAGGGAATGGAAATGGCAGTCTTTGTTCTGTGCCCAGACCAGCCTTCTCCTTCCCCATCACACTATCCAATCGCCTGGCGCTCGGATTGCTCCAGCTCTCTCCCCAGTGCAGCTGCTGCACCCGCGAGCCGCGTCCCTGCCCAGGAGATAGATTCAGCTGCTTCCAGACACTTTAGTCAGCTTAAAAATGGGAACGACTTAAAATACTTGCTACCACTTGTACAGCTTTATGTGCATGTAAGTGGAGAGCTGGGAGGTACCCGGTACTCACATTTAATCTGCAGATGAGCACAGTACTTACTCTGCTTTTAACTGAGCGTTTTATCTCTCTTTTTTTTAAAGGTCTTTAAAGTGTATTGTATTGCCAGAATTGGTGCAGTGCTAGAGATTTTATTAGCTCCTCCTTTAATGTGGGAAATAAGTCTTGGGAATTGCTGTGGAGGGAGCTCAAGGTGTAGTCTCATGGGTGACTTGGCCTCACTTGAGGACATCTTGATCTAAATAAATTAGTTTTATAATCCAATTTGCCATTAATTTAATGTTTCTCATGGAAAAAAAAAACCAACCCTTTAGCCAGCTGATGCTCAACAGTATAATGCCTTCCACTGAAATGAAACCTAAGGAGGTTTGTTAATTCCCTCCCAAAGAAGAGTGTTCCCAGCCCACTTACTAAAGCTTTACTCACTGAGTGGGGTAGGTAACAAGGATTTATGAGGGGGTTTTTCATTCATTTATAAGTAGACTGCAGCTTTGTGAGGCTTCACATTGATCATTGGAAGAGCTCCAGATGCTTCCTTTGGATATTTTGGAAATCACTTGTCCTTTGGGAGCACTCAGCAGCAGCTCCAATTCAGAGTGATCTGAGCAGGAAGCTCATGAGAAAGAATCTGAAGTGAAACAGTGGGTTTAAATGACCAAAATCTCTTTAAGGCACAGATTACCCCAAACTGATCTGAATTGCTCACAATGTCTCAACTTCTGTGGCACCCTTGGAGAATGTTGTGTTGGAGAAGCTGTTGTAAAGTTTACTATGGAATTTAAGTCTAGGCCAAAGATTGTAAATGCATATAACCAGCACAACTTAAGCAAAATGATTTCCAGACAGAGAAATAACTGATTATTGAATGTCAGCAGTATTCCTAGTCCAGCATTCTTTCAGGAGTAAGGAGTTGCTTGTCCTGCCTGCCTCTGGGAGGGAACCTTGCAGGAGTTCTGTGTTGAAACTAAGGCAATATATAAAAGTAGCCTCAAATACTTGAGGTGATTGGAAAGCTGCTCAGCATCTCTTAGAGAAAATCAGTGTCATTTAGGAGCAAGATGAAGGACAACACAGTGAGGCAGTAGTGGTTCTGAACAGTGTACTGTGTGATGAAAAGGCAGGAAAGTGGCTGTGTCTCAGGCTTCTGTTACCCAGCCCACTGAAGAGAAACTGAAAACTGGGATTTCTTGCACCTTGGAATATATATGATCCTTGCTCCTGTGATTTGGGAGCTGGTGGACCTTCCTCTTCCCCAGGAACAAGAAAACTCTTTTTTCCTCACTTTGCTTGATGCTCTCCATCTGCTGTGGGGAGGGCCTGGGGGAGATGCTGATGTTTTGTGGGGAGGGATGGAGCTGAGTGGGTTCAGAGCAATGGTTCCAGGCATTGGAGCAGGACCCATGAAGGGAGGGAATGACAAACACTTGGAGTTAGAGCAACGTGTTGCAAAGCAGGGAGCAGCTGGAGGTGTTGGAGGACTCCTCAGCAGGAACCCTCTGCTGACTGAAGAAGCTGCTTCAGGGGGCCAGGCTCATCCAGTTGGTGTGTGTTCCAAGGAAGGGAAGTGGCCTGTGGGAATGTCAGATGGCTGGCTGGTAGCCTCCCTGGAGTGACTTGCCAAGGAGCCAAATACTGGGATTAGAGATGGAGTGAGGTCACAGAGGTGATGAGAAACTCTATGTAACCCAATGTCCTGAAGCTTGCTTTGTGTGGAGTTCAGGCTGGCCTAAAATGGAGAAGATTAGCTAAATTTCTGTGTTTCCAAGCATATGCTCTACCCCACCCCCCCCCAAAGGAGCTGTAACTGCTGCCTCAAACTTGTGCCCAGCTGTCACAGAGGGTGTTATGCTAATACCATATCACTGTTGCATTTTTAAGTGCCTATATTGCTAAGCCATGCTAGCCTGTCCCTGCTGTGGCTCTGTGCCCTCCCTCTCCTCTCCCCAGAACCTCTCCTGCCTGCACCCTTTCTCCTCCCTCACCTCCAGGCTTTCTCTTCCCTGCCTGATGCTTCAGCAGTGCTTCTTCTCATCCCCATTCCCCTTGTCCCTGTGCTAGTGGCAGTGCCCTCCCTTCCCAGCAAAGCTCCAGGGCACAACTGTCTGCAGATGAATCCCAGCATCCAGGCTGGAGGTTGTGTGTCAGCAGAAAGCAAGCAGGAGGGAAATGCTGAGCTTAAGGCTTGCCAAATTCTGCAGCTTCCACTATTGGCAGAGTCCATCCAGGAACAGGTCCTTGCTTCCTCTCCTTTGGAATCAAACCAGCTGGGGAACAGCAATACAGCAAAGACGAGGCTTTGCTTTCTTCCAGAGCCTCCCATCTCCAAATTCTTTAGGGTTTTTGGTGGGGTTTTTCTGTTGTTTTGGGCACGGGGGTCAGTATTTTCCTACTGTTAAGCTAATACTCTCAGTATTAGGAATAAACAGAGCAAGTCTTTGCTTACAGAGCAGAGCCAATATTTCAGATGGGCTTCTTTTTTCTGTTAAAGAGCAGCTTGGGCTTTAGCTCAGGAGTAGCACTGTGGCTGCTTAACCTCCTCCTTGTGAAGCAGCAGTGTTACCAACCCCCTTTACCCTACCCCTTAGGATTTCTTCTGAGACAATGCAATCCCTGCCCCACATGAAGTCCTGGAAACCAGTGGCACACATGCTGCCAGAACTGCTGCCATTCCCAGTGGCAAGAAGGTAACCTTCTGCTGCACCTCTGACAGCACTCAGCACTGAAATGAGGCATGCTTAAGCCCTTCAGGTATCTGTTTGCTTCTCCTTCCTACCAGTAAGTGGTCTGACAAACTGCTACCACTCATCACTTCATTCAGCACTGCTTCATGTTGCATTAGCTAATATGCCAGAATGCATTCAGCTAACTCTGGAATGCAGAGCAGTAGGACACAAGTCACAAGTGGCATGGTTTTCATCCTCCTTCACAGCTCTTTCCAGCCTTGGAATTGCTTCTGAAAGAGGCTGTGAGCTCACCCATGCAAACCTGAGTGGCAAAAGCTGCAGAACTTTGGAGTTGTGAGCAGGATTTCTTCATCTCCTGGGGGGGGGGTTTGGATTTTTGTTGGAAGACTTGGTGATGGTGAATCTGATGTTTGGGGTTTTGGGTTGGTTGGTTTGTTTTTTAAGCACGTGGTTGATTATTTGTTGCCTTCACAGAATGATTCCCAGGTGTTCTTGTTGCTGTTGCACGAGGCAGAGTGGAGTTTGCTGTGTGGTTCACTGGTTTGCAGAGGCTTACACCTGTTTGTGTTGGGTTTTGACAAGGTAGAATCATGGAATTGTTCCTCCTAGCCAATCTGAACCTCCCCTGGCACAACTTGAGGCTGTTTCCTCTTGTCCAGTTACTTGTTACCTGGGAGAAGAGACCAACTCCCACCTCACTCCAAGCTTCTTGCAGGGACTTGGAGAGAGTGAGAAGGTCTCCCCTGAGCCTCCTCTTCTCCAGGCTAACCAACCCCAGTTCCTTCAGCTGCTCCTCACATCACTTGTGCTCCAGATCCTTCCCCAGCTTCCTTGCCTTTCTCTGGACATGCTCCATGTCCTTCTTGTAGAGAAAAAGATGCCTCTGGGTAGTTTGATTTGTATCAAGAAAGTTTTCAGGTGCTTTTACTCCTGATGTGTGTACAGAAAACACTTGTGGTTAATATGCAGAAGGCATTTTTAGAGATGCTCTTGTTTTGGAGAACCAAAGTATTGAAGAAGTAATCACCTGGCATTACAGGATCTAAAACAATACCTGACCAGGGAGAAGGCAACCAGTGCAATCTTCAGCTTCCAAATCCTGATTTTCTGGTCTGTTCTTATAGCTAAAACCAAAATAACTGTAGAATTAACCAGGGCAGGCTGCTCTTGAGCTTATTTTACCAGTTTGACAGTGCTTCAACGGCTGGGTTGGTTGTTTGTTTTTTTTTTTTACTTTGGCATAGTGTCTTCAGAAAAAAATCCTATTTCTTTTGAAAGCAAAACTCAAGTTATCTATTCCAAAGCAATTATTCCCAGTCCATTTTTTCCCCTAAGGAGTCATGGTAACCCTTCTGGAAGGGAGCCACGATACTGCTGCAAAGAGAGAGCCAAAACTTGGGCTCTCTTCATCATTCTAAAGCATACCCTCCAAGTTCTATGTTTAAATCTCTAAATTCAAACCTGGTTTCTAGTACTGTGTCCATATGAAAATCTTGACCATTTGATTGTGTTTTCTCAAGGTTTTGGGGTGGGGTTTTTTCCTTTGGTTGCACATCTAGTTGCTTGACTTCCCTGTGGTCTGCAAGCATCATTTGAGAGATGCTCCTCAGCTTGGGGAAGCTGTGCTTGTCTCTCCAGTCAGAAGGACCAAAGGTCACCCATTGTTCCCATTCCTGTTTGGATGAGAGAAGACTTCTACCAGGTGGATAATATGCCAAGTAGCTGATCCTCCACTCTTCTGAATCTGTAAACATGAATATTTAGGCACACATAGAGTTTCTGGCCTAGGCAGACATCACAGCAAACACTGCAGCTGCCTTCTTTTCATTCTGCTCATGACAAAGCACTCTTCAGCAGCAGTTGTCCTGTAGCTTTAATCCAGTTATGGGTATAATCTTGTGAAAATGCCTCTCTTTTTTTCCCCTGAGATGTGAGAAGTTGTATGTAGAGCACTTTGGACTCAGAAGAGCTATTTGTGGTGCATGGGTTTGCTGATGAAATGACACCATTTGGCTGTTTAAGGAAAAGTGATGCTCCTGCCCTGAGAAGCATCTGTAAGCACTACTTTGTGATGGCTGTGGGTGCTGTGAAAATTGGGGTTTTTTTCTTAGATCAAAGAGTGCATCATGCTTCAGCAGCCATTTGAGATTGTTCTTAATGGATTGGCTCCAAATTTGGAGGAAGGTGTTGTCTAGTTGTTGATCACTGCATAAAACTAGTACCTGTCTGGACTTCCCTGGAACAGCAAAGCCAGGGAGCTGTGTTCTTCTGGAAGGTGTTGGGTGTCCAAAGGGAAGTGTGTTACTGACTGGAAGAAGCTGTGCTAGGAATGCCTGCCTCCAAGATCATCTTGTCTGTTAGGAGAAGGCTTATCTCCTGCCACCTCTCAGCAAAAATTCAGTTTCCAGCCAGATTTGAGATGTTTGCTTACTAGTTCCTCCCAGGCCTATCTTAATGACCTACTTCCAGAAGGTTATTTGGACTTTATTCCAGCTCCTCCTCAGGCTGCAGTGTGCCTCCAGCTCAGTCAGGCTACTTGAGTGCTTTTCCATGACTTTATAATTCATAATATACATTAACAACAACAACAAAAAAATCAAAGTCTTCTTTTAAGAGCCAAAAAAAATGTGTAGTTGCATTGCCTCAATCAAGTGAAGGACTTTTGACACTCACTTTTGATGCCTGTATGCCTGAGGCTTACAACTCAACAACCAAGAAATGAAGCTTCTAAGACTTTCCTAAGCCAGGCTGCATCCTGCTGCCTGTTTGTTGAGGGATGTTTTTGAGCTGAACTGCACTTCACACTCTCAAGGAGCTGTTGGCATCGCTAATTAAATCCCAAATGAAAATAGTCCATCAGCTCCAAGGGTAAAGAACTTGCCTGGTTCTCTGGGGGCTGCTGGGTTGGTGCTGGCAGGGGTGGTTGGGGTTGGTTTGGGCACTGCAGGGGTGGTGGAAGCACAAGCTTGGGGCTGGGGAGAGGAAGCACAGCAGAGGTGATACACAAAACTGTACTGAAGAGTTTCCTACTTCCATCTGTTGGGTGCTATTCCCTCTTTCTTTGTGTTGATTCTCCCATTTGTAGCTTTTTTGTAGCTGTGTCCAAGGAGGGAGAGGCAAGCCATGAATCCAATTGTTGAGTGTTCATCTCTTCAAGGATGCTATGTTCTTGTCTTGATTCCAACACTACACCTGATGCTTGTTTGAGGAATAAAAGCAGCCCTCTTTTTATCTTGTTTAGAAATTGAAAAAATCCAGAAGGGGGAAACCACAAAGAAGGATGAGGAAGAGAACTACCTGGATTTATTTTCCCACAAGAATATGAAACTGAAAGAACGAGTTCTGATCCCTGTCAAACAGTACCCCAAGGTGAGGGCCAGGAAAAGAGCTCACTCAATCTCTCTGATGTGCTTCTTTGCTGGCTGACTTGTGGAGATAGTAGCTCTTCAAATATCAGCAGGAGTTATGCCAGTGTTCCACTGCCACAATGGGTTTGTTTCCTTATGCAAGCTTGTAGGATCTTATTTCTAATCTGTGACATTTCTGGAATGTCTTTGGGATAAAGCTAAATGGTGATGCAGAGCTGGGATCTTTTATTGCTAGAATAGATACTTCCATCTGTAGAGCTTTGTGTTTTACAGTTAAAACTCAAGTTAACTCTTCCAGATTTGCTGCCTGTAAAACTGCTGGGGACTAGATGTTAGAATGAAATGCTTGATGGGAGTTAATTTTTCTGGTGGAGCTTTTTTTTTGGTCATGAAAAGAATGTTCTGGAACTGAAATTTTCTTGGGGCTTTGATTTGGGTTTGTGGTTTTTGATGAGGTGAAGAGAAAATGGAGTGGCTATATTTTGTTGGATCAGCCAGCATTACATTCAGAGAAGCTTTTTGCTAAAGCTTCTGAGCTCTGGAGCTAATATTTTCCTATTATTTCTCTTCGTTTACAGTTCAACTTTGTTGGAAAGATTTTGGGACCTCAAGGCAACACCATCAAGAGACTTCAGGAAGAAACTGGTGCTAAGATCTCTGTGCTTGGCAAGGGTTCAATGAGAGACAAAGCAAAGGTGAGGGCATCCCCCTGCAGTTCTCAAAGCCCCTGTGGTTCTCCAAGCTAGGAAACCATTCCAATCCCAAAGCAAAGGCAGGAAGAAGGCATCCTTCCTGAATTCTTCTGTGTTTGTTAGGAGCAAAGCAATCTTGATTGAGGCAGAAGTGAGGCATGTTTTCTTCAGGAGCATGACCGAGAGAGCAGTCATCTCTTGGAATCCTAGAATCATTAAGGTTGGAAAAGAGCTCCAAGGTTATCAAGTCCAAGCATGAACCCAACACTGCCAAGTCACCACTAAACTATGTCCCTGAGTGCCACATCTTTGGAATCCCTCCAGGGATGGAGACTCCAGCAGTGCCCTGGGCAGCCTGGCTCAATGCTTAACCACTCTTTCAGGGAAGATATTTTTCCTAATATCCAATCTAAACCTCCTGTGGCACAACTTGAGGCTGTTTCCTCATCCTTTCTCTTGTTACCTGGGAGAAGAGACCAACTCCCACCTCACTCCAAGCTCCTTGCAGGGAGTTGGAGAGAGTGAGAAGGTCTCCCCTGAGCCTCCTCTTCTCCACACTAACCACCCCCAGTTCCTTCAGCTGCTCCTCACAACACTTGTGCTCCAGACCCTTTGCCCTTCTCTTGATATCCTGTACCCTTGGATGCAAAAAAGAGTTTATATGGAAGATGAAGTAAAGAAGAATTAATCCCAGCTACTCTGTGAAAAATCATTTGCTAAAGAAATATGTTTCCCCTCCAGTAAAAATATAGGAAAAATGAATCCTTTTTCTAGCTGTTCTCTGTGAAATCCTTACATTCTCATGGTTGACTGAAGATGATGGAGCAGTATGTTCCTGGGAATCTTTAGTGAATCACAAAGTGCCAGGAGGGGTGTGTTTTTTTACAGTAGAAAAAAAAAGGAAAATCATTCTTTTTGCTCCCTGCTTACTCTCAAAACTGAGCTAACAGTCAAACAGCACTGTAGGTTAATTCAGCTTTTTAGCAGCATGAGAAGCTTTGTAGCTTCTCAAAGCCAACTAGATGAACACAGGTATCTAAAGGGGCAATGGTTTTAAATTGGAGAGGAGTAGATTTAAACTGGATATTAGAAAGAAGTTGCTCCCCACGAGGGTGGTGGAACACTGGCCCAGGTTGCCCAGGGAGGTGGTTGAGTTGCCATCCCTGGAGGCATTGCAGGTGAGGCTTGCCAGGGCTCTGGGCAAGCTGCTCTAGTTGGGGATGTCCCTGGCCACTGCAGGGGGGTTGCACTAGATGAGCTCCAGAGCTCCCTTCCAACCCAAACCAGGCTAGGATTCTATAAGAGCAGAGTCAGAGCAAGCTTGTTGGAGGCATTAGGTAGTAAAGAGCATCTCAGGCAGAAAGGTGATGTGGAAGAGAAAGAACACTGCTGCCATGTGCTTCATCTTCTGGAGAAAGAGAGAAGTGACTACCAAAAAAAAAAAAACCAGGTAGAAGTAGTTTCTCTGCATGTTATTTAGCTTCAGGAATCTCTAATATGCTTTGATCCAGGAAGAAGAACTCCGTAAAGGAGGAGATCCCAAATATGCTCATCTCAACATGGATCTACATGTCTTCATTGAAGTCTTTGGACCCCCTTGTGAAGCCTATGCCCTCATGGCTCATGCTATGGAAGAAGTCAAGAAGTTCCTTGTTCCAGTATGTACACTGCTCTTCTTTCCTGCTTGAAGGAGGTAGATCTGTACAGTGTTTAAGGCTCATGCTGCTGGTATCAGTGTGGTGGAGGAAAGTTGGGAGGATTGAGCCTGTGTGGCAGCTTCAAATGACCTCATTAATCTTGCCTGAAGGCATGTGTTATTCCCTTAAGCATGATTAGAAAGATAGAGACTTTCAGAGCAACTGTATAGAACATTTGGAGTAGGTATTTCTCTCCCAGTGCTAGTTGTGGGACACTGTGGTGGGTGTGGGTGGCTTGGCTGGTTCCATGTGTCAGTATTAGCTATGCCTGGCATGGAAGAGACTTCTGGAATGCTTTCCTCTGCCTTGGAACTGTAGCATAGAAAGCTGGCTAGAAAAATATCATTGATCAGAGCAGAATCTTGGATGCATGGAGATGTTTGCTCTGCTCTAAAGGAGGGTGACTGCCTTCAGTATTCAGTGTTTCTGAGACATTTCTCAATGTTTCTGTTGCATTAAATGTTTTAAGATGGGAAGGCATCTCTAAGCTCCTCAGGCATTTATCCAGCTGTCACTTCTCTGTGTGTGGATGTCTTTTTCCTGGTGAAACTTCCACAACCTTTCAGGTCAACTTCATGTCAGTTTTGTGCCAGCTGGAGTATTGGCTCCAAGAAGATTGGAAGGAATCTTCCATGTGTTATTAAAATGATAATGTTGCTCACTAAAAGGGAAAGAGACCTGGCAGCTAGAGAGACATGAATATACCCTGGCACTGTGTTCCCCAGCTGCAGCTGGGAGCTGAGATGCTCAGCCTGAAATTCCAGGGCTGGGTGGAACCAGAGCACAGTGGGGAGCAGGGAAGTGTGGCAAAGCTTGTGGGTGCTGTGTGATTGCTGTGAATCTGACACAGAGAAGAGGAGACATTGCTCTGTGAAGTGTCTTTGAAGGAAAGAGGTCACCTGCAAGGAGCCCCTGGGATGTACAAAGCCTCAGCTCACTAAAGCAGGCGTGCAGCCTTGCTGTTTAAAGTGCCTTATCTGTCACTGCCTTCCAACAAGGTGTTAGACTTGTGAAAATTGGCAGAGAAGCCAGCAGTGCTGTGAAGACACATCTGGTAGGAGCTTTGTGAGGTTGCCATGGCATTGTGAAGATGCTGGATGTGAAGCTCAGCCTGCCTGGCTGTTGAGGGGTATCATGGTTTCTGGGGGGGTCACCAGAGATCTGTAGTGATTCTTGAAGAAGCTAGGTCCCCTGAGGTGATCAAACCACATGGTGCCAGACACATGCTGGGAGCCTGAGAGGTGGAAAGGACAACCTGAGTGTACAAATGAGTGTTTACTATTCAGCAGGCTTCCTCCTAGCCTGTTCCCTCAGTGTGTCAGGAACACAGCAGTATTTTATGGGGTGTGGGCTCACTGCCAGCCACTTCTAAATGGGAGCTGTAAGGTGCTCAAGGTGAGCTATGTCTTGCCTGACTTCACCTCTGCACTCTCCAGCAGTTGCAAATCCATCTTGCTGACATCTCTGGGATGCCAAGCATCAGTCTCCTCACAGAACTGCTGGGAGCAAGGTCTTTGTGATGCTCACTGCATCTCCCAGACATGCAGGTGCTGTGGAGAAAGCTTCCAGTTGTGCACTGCTGCCTGCTGAGCTCATCCCAGGGAAGCTAACCAGCAGGTTTTAGAATCATAGAATCCCAGAATGGCCCAGGTTGGAAGGGACCATAAAGATCATCTAGTTCCAACCTCCCCGCACTGAGCAGGGATGCCAAGCACTAGCCCAGGTCACCCAGGGCCACATCCAGCCTGGCCTTGAACACTGCCAGGGATGGAGCATCCACAACCTCTCTGGGCAACCTGTGCCAGTGCCTAACCACTCTCTGGGGAAAGAACTTCCTTCTAATCTCCAGTCTAAATTTCCCCTCCTTCAGCTTATATCCATTCCCCCTTGTCCTTGTTTTCATTTAGGACTAACAGGTTATTTGTATTCCAGCATGGCAGCCAGGAATATCCTGGAGCACAGTCTGGCTAGTTAGCTGCTCTTTGGAGTTGACTCTTTCCCCTCTTTAGGATATGATGGATGATATCTGTCAGGAGCAATTCTTGGAGCTCTCCTATCTGAACGGTGTACCGGAGCCAAGTCGTGGCCGAGGAGTCCCTGGAAGGGGAAGAGGAGCAGCTCCACCACCACCCCCACCTGTTCCAAGGTATCTTCCCCAAAAACACAACCCTGGAAATGCTACCTTTTGCTCAGAGCTGTCCTGTCACATGAGATTAAACTACTTGTTCTCACCCATCAGCTGTTGGCCTTGACCTTGGCTTTTGGCCTTGTATTACAGTGCTTGTAGCAAGCTGACATCAAGTGGTTGGTATGTTTTGAGATGCAATCCAGCAGAGTGCATGTCTTCTGTATTACTTTTGATGTCTGAAATCAATAGTTTAATTGGGCCTGTGATATCATGTGTCCTGTTTGCTTCTGTAGCCTTCAGAGGAAAAAAAGCATTTTCAGCTTCAACTGACCTTCCTTTGAAAGCTCTAGGCTGGCATTGTTTTATCAGTGCTATCAAGGTAGTGGGATAAATTGGTGATAAATCTTCATGCAGTTCTTGCTTCACTCCCTATTTCATGGGGGTCAAATCTTGGCTTCTGACTGCTTAGGCCAGAAGTGTCCCTGCTCATCTCAGTGCCCTCCTGAGGTCAGCCTAGTGACAGAGGCTTAGTTGAAATGAACTCTGAGAAACAATTTGGCCAGAGTTCAGTATCACCTTTATTTCTTTGTCCTTACAACAGTAGACTGCGCATCCCAGAAGAGGCTTCTGTAAATCCTTCAATAAAAGAACATTAACAATTCTCCCATGAAGAATCCATGGCCTGCTTCCTGCTGCCTGCCTCTCTTTATCTAGCAAGCTACTGCATTTCAAAGCAGGCAGAAGAAGCACATATGGTGCCCTCAGCATTCAGCACAGCAGTAGCTGCTCACAAGGCTTTCTGTCTGCTCTGCAGGGGCCGTGGGGTTGGTCCTCCCCCTCCTCCTCCTCCTCCTCCTCCTCGGGGAGCTCTGGTGCGAGGAGCCCCGGTGCGCGGAGCCATCGGCAGGGGAGCTGCTGTAGCCCGGGGAGTGCCTCCTCCTCCTGCAGTCCGGGGAGCTCCTGCCCCCAGGGCACGTGCTGCTGGCATTCAGAGGATACCACTGCCTCCTCCTCCTGCTCCAGAAACCTATGAGGAATATGTAAGAAACTAAATCTCTTTGGGGTTTTCATTCGTGCTAGCTGACCATGCATTAGATCCTCAATGTGACTGTACACTGCTGGGGGACCTGCTCTGCTTCTTTAGTCCTCAAAGGAGGCAACTGCTCATGTCCTAAATACAGGTGAAGGAGTGGTTTTTATACAGCTCAAGCTCAGTGCACAAAGCAAAGATTGCTGTAGTTGGCATCAACTTCTCTTCCTGCAAGAGAACTCTCACATGAAACACCTAAAAGTTTCTTCCTGCCCCTGAAATCCTGAACTATTTGAATGACTGTGGTGGTTCAGGTGATGTAACTAAGCCCCCTTCTCCTGCCAAGCTTATTTCAGCCTCTCTGCTCTTGGCACTCTAAAGGAAAAAAGGAAACAAGTGGTTTGGATGCACAAAAGCATTCTGGAGAATCATCACAAATATTGATAACTTCTCCCAGGGAAATTTCTCTGTTTTTCCACTACAGCCAATCCTAAGTGAATAGGTTGAGGTTTGTCTGCCTGTTTTGGATAACATATGGATGTATATCCCAGGCAAAGTGCAGCCTTGGGCATGGAAATGACTTTCATTGTAAATATTAGGGATCTGGGCCTGTTTAGCCTGGAAAAGAGGAGATTGAGGGGAGACCTCCTGGCTCTCTAGAACTCCCTGCAGGGAGGTTGTAGAGAGGCAGGGACTGCTCTGTTCTCCCTAGTGGAGAGTGCTAGGACGAGGGGAAATGGATGGAAATTGCCCCAGGGGAGGTTCAGGCTAGACATTAGGAGGAATTTCTTTGCTGCAAGGGTTGTCTTGCTCCCACACCACAAGCAGAGCTTAGCTACCTGTCTCTTTATGAGTGAGCTTCTCAAGCAAGGATTCACAGGCTCCTCTGAGGCCAAATTCAGTTTTGCCATTACTCTTGGGCAGATATTAACCTTTGCTCCTTCCATTAACACTGTTTATGTCATCATCCATTTCAGGGCTATGATGATGCCTATGCAGACCAGAGCTATGAGGGGTATGAAGGCTACTACAGCCAGGGCCAAGGGTAAGCTTGCTTGTCTCTTATCTGTTCCAGACAAAATGATGCATGATCTTTGGGGTTTTTTTTCCTCTTAAGGGAATAGAAACTCTGATTTCTGAGTTTGAGCTGTAAGGAGAAGTGCCCTGGGATCTGCCTGGTAAAAGCAGTGAGCAGAGACACCACAGCCATCAGTAGTGCTGGACATCTTCCCAAGTGTTTGTCTTGTGTCACTTTGGGAATACCATTGGAGTGCTGCATGTAACCAACATCATTACTCTTGCAGGGACACAGAATACTATGATTATGGACATGGGGAGGCACAGGAAACCTATGAAGCTTATGGTAGGTTTGGCAATACTCTTTGTTCTCTTGAGACCTCTTTGTTCTCTTGTCCCTTGGCCATAGCAACCCCCAGCAGTGCTCTAGGCTTGGGGAGCAGTGGCTGCAGAGCTGCCAGGCACACAGGGACCTAGGGGTGCTGAGTGACAGCTGAACAGGAGCCAGCAGTGTGCCCAGGGGGACAAGAAGGCCAATGGCATCCTGGCCTGGAGCAGGAACAGTGTTGGCAGCAGGAGCAGGGAGCTGATCCTGCCCCTTTGCTCAGCTTTGGGGAGGCCTCACCTCCAGTACTGCATCCAGTTTTGGGCTCCTCACTCCAAGAGGGACATGGAGGTGCTGGAGAGGGGACAGAGGCTCCCAAGCTGCTAAAGGGCTTAGAACATAAGCCTGAGGAGGAAAGACTGAGGGATCTGGGCCTGTTTAGCCTGGAAAAGAGGAGATTGAGGGGAGACCTCCTGGCTCTCTAGAACTACCTGAAGGGAGGTTGTAGAGAGGCAGGGACTGCTCTGTTCTCCCTAGTGGAGAGTGATAGGACAAGGGGAAATGGATGGAAATTGCCCCAGGGGAGGTTCAGGCTAGACATTAGGAGGAATTTCTTTGCTGCAAGGGTTGTGAGCCATTGGAACAGGCTGCCCAGGGAGGTGCTTGAGTCCCCATCCCTGGAGGGGTTTAAGAGCCAGGTGGATGTTGCATTGGGGAGCATCATTTAGCAGGTTGCTAGGGCTAGGACAAAGGCTGCACTCATGATCTCCAAGGTCTCTTCCAGCTGGAACTGTTCTAGGATTCTGTGAGAGGGAAGGGGCTGCATTGCCTGCAGTACTTACACAGAATTGGGAATTGCTTCTGCCAATCACCTGGATTCCAGTGCTCTGAGCAAAAAAACTTCCTGAGGAGAACCTCAGGTCTTTTTTTGTGGTGTAATATTTCTGCCCTACAGATGATGCAGGTCTGAACAACCACAGGCATTCTGTGGCTTTTTAAGTTCTTATCTAGCTTGATTGTCTCCAAGTTGACACTTTAAAATCCCAGAATACAGAAATATCCTTTCATTTCCTTGTAGCTTTAGAATATTTTAAGAACTCTGGATTTCCACCCACAGCACTCCTTTTGCTGCAGTCTGCTTTTCCTGGATTGTGTTTTGTTGAGCTGGATGAGGGCATGGTTCCATCTGCTTCCTTATCCTCAGAAACCCTCTAGCTGATACTGATTGCATTATACATTTGCTGGGGGGGGGAGAGAGAAAAAAATGGATTGAAATGTCATAGAAAGGCCTCTCTTTGGACTAAGTGGAACAATTTGGGGCTTGCAAATAGTCTGTGGAGTTGAGCTAATTTGAATTATGTAAAGCTATCCATTTAGGCTAGACTGAGGGGTGTGGGAGAGCAATTTAACCACATTTTTAACCTTATAAACTTCCAACTGTGGAACACAATAGCTTTATATCTGAGGTGAATTGGGTGGCTGCAGGGTTGGGTTGTTGTTTGTTTTTTTTAAGCTCCTTATGAATGGCATCTGCATGTGGCAAGGAGGAAGATTGATTTTTCCTCTCTCTCTGCAAACAAGCTGAACTAGAAACAGCTTTCCAGTGAGCTGCTAATGGCATGGAAATACACTGCGCTGGGAACAAGTCCCTTCAGCAGAGCAGCAGTTTCCTGCAGGCATAAATCCATGCAGCTAGTGTTGATAACAAGGAGCTGGAGGGGTTTTCTGGGATCCCCAGGAGCTGGGAATCCCTGCTGGAGTTGTTAATAGAATGACTGTCTCCTACACTGGCCTCAGAGTATTCCTGGACTTCAGCTGGGAGAAGTTCAACTCAGGTGCCTAAGCAGGGATGCTTCTCCAGTCCAGACAGCTGCTGTCAGGAGCCTTGGCTGTCTTTCCTGCCTTCAATAGCTTGGTTTATTGCCTGTGTTAGTCACACAACACAAAGAGACTGTTATGCCTCCTGCTTTTTAGGAGAGCAGTGGTGTTGTCTGCAATGTGAAGGCCAAAATGCTGCTTGGATATATACTTGGCATCAAGTTGCCACAGCTAATCTGTTTATCCACAGTCATTTCCTTTTGGGCTCTTGCTTTCATGCAAACAAGAATTAGAGAAAGAAATGGTTTGAGGCAGGCTGGAGATGGTTTGGAGAAAATAAGAATGTGCTCTGGGGTGGTAGGAAGAGGCTCAGATGTCTTCCTGGCTTAAACTGGGGAGCCTGGAGAACAAGTGTGAGCTTGCTCTGAAAGCTGAGCTTGAGTGAGCTCAGGGACAATGTGGATGTGAGCTTCATTGGCTTTGGTGGTGCTTGGAGCTAGCAGAAGGCTTTGGATTGTCCTGTTAAGTGCTTTTGCCTGCTCCAAGGAGGTGAGCAGATGCTCCTGGAGTTGCAGAGGGAAAGAAGCAGCAAGTGACAATCAGAAAGTAGACTGGTGTCTGGAAGTTCAGTCCTGGAGCAGCACAAGGATTTATCTAGGAGCTGCTTTGTGTGGCATTTGGGAAGGAACCTGCTCTAGCTTCTCCTGCTCTTGCAGGGGGATTGGACTAGATGATGTGCAGAGATCCCTTGCCAACCCCTAGCATTGTGTGAGTAAGTGCTACATGGAGCAGTGCTCCCCAGGGCTCTGCTGTGACCTTGCCCAGGGCTTCCTGCCAGAGCTGCCCTGTGAGTTGGCTCTGTCCCTGCTGCAATGAATGACTCCTAAAAGGCACTGAGTTTGTCCAAGGGATCCTGTGCAGTGGCTTTTTCCCACTGTGCTGCAAATGGGAGGTGTTGGTGGAGCACTTTTGGGGTCAGAGCACTGTGAAGATGCTTTGTGCCTCATGCTGGCTCAGGAGGGGAGCCCAGGCAGCACTGTGGCTCACAACACTCCTCCAGCCTTGGCATAGAAAGAACAGGAACCTGTTAAAGAAGTTCCAGAGGAGGCCACAAAACAGATCCAAGGGCTGGAAGCTGTGAGGAGAGGCTGACAGTTGGGGTTGTTCAGCCTGGAGAAGAGAAGGCATATAGGAAAGATGGAGACAGACTTCTGAAGAGAGTCTGTTGGGACAGGACAAGGGATGATGGTTTGGAATTAAAAGAGGGAGATTTAGACTGGATGGAAGGAGGAAATTTCTCCCTCTGAGGGAGAACTTACAAAGGGAACTTCCAAGCAGGCTGCAGAGGGCCTGTTTGCAAAGGCCTGCAGGGAAAGGACAAGGGGCAATGGTTTTAAATTGGAGATGAGTTGATTTAAACTGGATATTAGGAATAAGTTGCTCCCCACGAGGGTGGTGGAACACTGGTCCAGGTTGCCCAGGGAGGTGGTTGAGTTCCCATCCCTGGAGGCATTGCAGGTGAGGCTTGCCAGGGCTCTGGTCAAGCTGCTCTAGTTGGGGATGTCCCTGGCCACTGCAGGGGGGTTGGACTAGATGAGCTCCAGAGCTCCCTTCCAACCCAAACCATTCTAGGCTTCTATGTCCCATCCCTGGATCCAGGTCAGGCTGTCTGCAGCTGTGCTCTGGTTAAAGATATCCACATTGAACTAGCTGATCTTTAGAGGATCCCTTCCAACTCTGAACCATTCTATGATTCTCTGCTCTCCCTCTCTTTCCCACAGGGCAAGATGACTGGAATGGAACCAGACCCTCCCTGAAGGCCCCCCCAGCCAGGCCAGTGAAGGGAGCCTACCGAGAGCATCCCTACGGACGTTATTAAAATACAAACATGAGGGACAAATAGCAGTTAGGAGCAAACTCTTGTTACTGATTCTTGTATCTCCCAGGATTCCTGTTGCTTTCCCTACACCAGACAAGTAATTGTCTAACTGTTTTTCTTTGTGGCCCTTTTCCTCCCACTCCATCCTCACCCTGCATTCTGGCTTCTGTACGTAGTATTTTAAAAGGAGTTAAATAGATGTAGAGGAGAGATTTTTCATTTTCTTATTTTCTTTTATTTCTTTTTTGTTGTTTTTTTTTTTATTTTTAAGTGTGTAGCTGGCTTCTCTTTCTTTGTTGTTTAGCTAAAAAAACAAACCACACAACTGTACCTTTTTTTTTTATTATTACTCAAAACCAACAAAAACAAAACCTAAGTGGAGTTAAAAAAAAAAATATGTTAGTTTTGCCAGACTTGTTTTGCATAGCAGTAAAGAAATTAAGGGTTGTTTGTTTTTTTTTATCTTTGCTTAACCTTTTTTAGGTTTGGTTTTTAAGAAACCCATAAAAATGGTACTTGCAGAATCCCAAAGTAGGCTACATTTCAAAATTCAGGGTTGTTTTTTAAGCACTAAACAAAACCACAATGCTTAATGGTAATAGCTGCCACCGTTTAAAAGTTAACCTCAGATGTCCTTAAAAGCAGATTGCTGGTGAAGCTTAAGCTTTAAATATTGTAAGATGAAGGATCCTTCAAGCAATTAAATAGCATCTTTCTTTTTTTTAAAGGTAATTGACTTAAACCAAACAAAATTAGGTTGGTAAAATTGACTTCTCTTACGTGGGTTTTGAAATCTAGCCCCGAACATGCAGTGTTGAGAGATGCTTGGGAAGTAGAATTTTTTTAGTGTTAAAGAATTCCCTAGATTGGTTCAGTATGAAGAACTTTGAAAGGGAAAAAAAATACACACACCCCAAAAAAAAAAACCTAAATGAAAGCATGGCTCAAATCACCCAATATTTGCTATTAGAAAGCAAGAGTGTTGTGGGAGGAGGTGTGAGCTCTGCCCAGGCACAGTCACCTCATTATTATCTGCTCCAAACTCTAGCCAAAAATCCAAATTAATGTCAGCAATCCCATGGACTTGTTCAAGTGTATCTCAACACTAGCTTTGCCTAAAAAGGGACACTGCAGCTGGAAAACAAAACCAACCAACCAAAATAAAACATGAGGGAAAAAAACCAAACAAAAGTCACTTTGTACATAGGATAAAAGTCCTAATTGGATTTGTACAACTGTCCTCCCACTCTGTTCTTGGAAGATTAAATGCTACATGTGTAAGTCTGCCTAACTAGGTAGCTAAACCTTGTCAAAGTGTCTGCCTCAGTTTGTCAATAAAGTTTAGTCCTTTTTTAATCAAAGGAAATGTGATGAATGGTCATTTTCTTTTCTATATATATATATATTATTTTTTGGTTGAGCAGTAAATAGCTATTGATTTCTATTATATATATATATTTATTTTTTTTTGCCAAATAAATTTAAATTAATGCTAAAGCTAATTGTCTTGTTAAAACATGGAGACATGCTAAAAATAATGGTGGTTTTTTTTTTTTTGTCATTCTCACAACAAAAAGTTTCTTGAGCTCGTAGATTTTTTTTTATTCTAAAAGAAAGGAAAAAACAAAAATAAAGGAAAGAAAGAAAGAAAAACAAAACAAAACTAGTTTTTCACCCCCTGGAAGTTGTGAAAGCAATTTGATCCTGGCCTGGGGCAGCAGCAATCTGACTTTATTCAGCCTGCTGGATAAAATAAAAGTGGTGGTGTGGTTCTTTGCTGAATTACTCCTTCCAATTGCAGGTGATCTCCTAGAGTATTCCAGCTTCCAGCCTGGCTCTGAAATGACTGCTTTAAATAGGACAAAAATGAATGCTGAAAATATCCAAGCTTTAGCTGCCACCAGGAGGAAAAGGAAACTTGCTTTCTGGGCTCAGATGATGCCCTTAACCTATTTGATCCTACTTTTGACTCACCAAAAATCACTCTTGGTTTGAGCAAGGTGCTGCAGTTGCTCCTCATCTCCTTCTGAGAGGCTGTGGATGGCTAGATCTCTCCTAGAAGAGTTCAAACTGCTGCTTTAGAGAGAGAAAGACATGGAAAAAATACTTTGGAAAAGCAGGATATGTGACACAGAAAGAGAAAGAAAGAAAGAGCCTGCAACTGCTCCTCGGGGGTGAAAAACACAGCACTAGGAGCCAAGCTGCATGACTGGAGAGAGCAAAGTTGTCTTTTTTGTTAGATTGTGCTGCAAAGTGTTAAATAACTTGAATTCTCAACACTGGTTTGGAGTCAGCTTTCAGGGCCTAAAGTGTTGCTTGATGAAAAGATCACCCTATCCCCCCCTTTGTAAAGGAAAATTATGGAGGATGTGAGTAAAGCTAACAATGCATCGCAAAGCCCAAAACCAAGGTAACCTAAATGTCTGATTTTAATAGCACATTTCTCTTTTTACATAACCTGTGAACAGCAACTGGCATAAACTGCATTGAAACCATGTTAATTTTAATGGTAAAAAACAAACCAAAAACACCAAAAAAAAAAACCAAAAACAACAAACCCCACAAAAAGAAAAGGAGAAAAAAAAAAAACCCAACCCAAACCCCAACCAAAAACCCCCAGCAATGTTTAAAATAACCATTTTAAACCCAACCATGTGCTTCTCTGCTTTAAATTTAGCTCTAACTTTTAATACTGTGCCTTTGGAAAATGCACTGGAATGGAATGTGAGCAAAGAGGAATCTGCTAAGTTTAAATCCATCCCCCCCCCCACCTCCCCCTCAAGATGTAAAATGATTGTAGATAGTCCTGCTACTGCCAAACCCCCAATTGTCCTCTCAGTTCTTTAAACCAAAATGGGTAAATATGGCCCTTTCTTAGACCCCCCCCCCCCTTCCCACTATTGATATTTTACTGTCTTCAAAGCTCAGCTTAAGTTGCATGTTTTCCTTCCTGTGTAATTGCATGCAGGAATCTCTCTTTTATTGTTGTTGTTATTGTTGTTTGGTTGTTTCTTTTCCTCTTTGCTCCCATTCAGGAGACTCACAAATATCTTCAATTTGCAGGAGCCCAGAGCTGTGTGCATCATTTGGGGCAAGAGGAGCAGGGCCAACAGCACCAAGTGGGTAAGCTTTGTTTATTCTTTTGTCCAAACCTCTGCCATGTTCTGGAAAGGAGGGAGAGAGAGAGAGGTGGAGGTGGCACCAGCTGAGCTGCTAAATGGAAGCTGTTCCTGATCTAACCAGAAGGAAATGGTTTTTGGGAAAGGCTAGTTGTATGCCTCACCCCCCCTGGCTTCCCAGAGAGCTCTCCCACTCAGATCCCTTGGGGAAAGAGGTTGAAGTGGATTTGAGGAGAGAGGGGGAATATGGGGTAAGGAGATTAGCCTCTTGGAGTTGATTCCTAGCTGAGGTGCTGACCCTCAAGAGAATTCTCTCAACGTTGAAGTTGTTAGCTCATGCTCTAGAAACAACTGGAGGAGGAGGAAGCCTTTGCTCTAGAAGAGAGGGGCAGCTCCAAAGGAACTAGAGGAACCAGCCTTGAGTTGTGGCAGGAGATGTGAAGTGTGTCTGGCAGCTCTGTATGGTCTGCTAGCATTGCCAGAGATGACTTTGGGCAGTGATTCTGCTGCTGTGCCTGGGCCATGTTTAGCTCAGAGCCTCTCAGGTGTCAGCAAGCAAACACCCTGAGCCCTCAGGAGGTCCTCAGGATGCAGCCCTGTCAGCACCTACAGCCATGGGGCTCCCTCTGCTGGCTTCTTCCCCAGTAAAGACCTTCCTNCTGGATATTAGAAAGAAGTTGCTCCCCACAAGGGTGGTGGAACACTGGCCCAGGTTGCCCAGGGAGGTGGTTGAGTTGCCATCCCTGGAGGCATTGCAGGTGAGGCTTGCCAGGGCTCTGGGCAAGCTGCTCTAGTTGGGGATGTCCCTGGCCACTGCAGGGGGGTTGGACTAGATGAGCTCCAGAGCTCCCTTCCAACCCAAACCAGGCTAGGATTCTAAATGCACACAAGTGCTTGGGGAGATGCTCCCACATCAGTGCAGTGACCTGCTTCCCCAGCAAGGACACATCTCCCCCCCAGGCCTGCAGGCAGCAGCTGGCAGCAGTTCCTTTGGGGACAACTAATCACTTTCAAATCTGGAGATCACTGAAAGGCTGAGCTCCAGCAGGAAAAAAGCACCAAGAAAATAAAGCCTTGTGCTGCTGAAGAAGATCTAATGGCTTCAAAGGAGAAGCCTAGGCATAGGACATTGAAGGGCATAAGTTTTCTTTTCTGTGGGATTGTAAAGCTACCAAGGAGCTCCTCTTCCACAGGAACCTGTGGGAATGCTGCTCAGAGCTCTGACTGGAAAATTGGATCTGTGTTTTCTGCTGGGAAAGTCATCCTGTGTCTAGATTTGTGGCCTCCCTGTCGAATGCATCTTCATGTACAGTCTAATTGGCACATCCATTGAGATGCTGTTGGATCAACCTTTCCCATTGCTTTCTTAATAGGCACAGCTTTTATAGCAAGTGGAAAAAAAGCTTTGCTAGAGATCATCTATGATGATGCAGTTTTGTATCCCTGCTTTAGCAGTAACTCAGCTTGAGCTCGTGCACTGCACTGGTTGTGTGTTGTCTGGGCCAGATTTTGGTGTGAGGGAGGAGAATCTCAATCTGAAGAGATGGAAAATAACTCCCCCCAAAAAATCAGCCCTGTGCCAAACATCTTCCTCCTTCTCAGAGCATTTACTGCACTCAGCTTTTAGCCTAGAGTCTGCAGGAGCTAATTGGAGAGCCCAAAATAGCCTTTGTGTCTCTCAGAGATGCTCTGATTAGGCAGAGCTTCCAGGGATGACCCAGGACGTGCTGGAACTGGTGATGCTAGAAATTCCTCTGAGTGCTGAGGTCTGAATCACCTCCAGAAGCTTCCCTTTGTCACTGACACATAGACACTGCAGCTTGTGTTCTGCTGGGGTGAGCTAACAGGCCCCAGAGAGTTTTTATCTCCTCAAAGGACTAACTCACATCTTATTACTTGTAGGATTTGGGTCAAGACCATAAACAAGAGAAAGGTTCTGTTACCCCATTTGGTATTAGAGATGTCCCCAGCAGCTTTATCCTGGAAGGAGACTGTCATACCCTGCCCATTCCTTACCTCTGGATTCAAGTTGCTGTTTGGATGATTAAATAAAGGAAAGGGGCTCCAAGCCTTTTATTTTATAACTTATTTTATGGTATTGTTATGTTTAACTGAAACCATTCTGCTTTTGGTGAGGTTAGGACATGACCTTGATATGGCTTTTTTGGAGCTGCAGGAGTGTGTCCAGAGAAGGGCAAGGAAGCTGGGCAAGGATCTAGAGCACAAGTGTGCTGAGGAGCAGCTGAGGGAACTGGGGTTGGTTAGCCTGGAGAAGAGGAGGCTCAGGGGAGACCTCATTCTTTACAACTCCCTGCAAGGAGCTTGGAGTGAGGTGAGGTTTGGTCTCTTCTCCCAAGAAACAAGTGATAGGACAAGAGGAAACAGCCTCAAGTTGTGCCAGGGGAGGTTTAGGTTGGATATTTCTTCCCTGACAGAGTGGTTTGAGCATTGACCCAGGCTTCCCAGGGCAGTGCTGGAGTCTCCATCCCTGGAGGTGAGCAGACATGACTTTTGTGACATGATTTAGTGGTCTTGAGGGTGTTGGTTTAGCAGTTAGACTTTTGATGATCTTCGAGGTCTTTTCCAACCTTAATGATTCTTAATGATGCCTTGTTGGGCTTTTCCAGCAGATGATTCTTTTTCTGTACAAAATGAGGGGGGTTTTTTTAAGATGTGGATGAGAGCATCTGCTGCAAAGAGAGCCAATAAAAACCAGTTCCATGTGTGCCTCTTCCTCACCTCATGCTGCTGCTCTCCTAAAGAACAGAGGGTGATTCCTCCTGCCTGGGCTAGACCTTCCCCAAATGGTCCCAGAAGAGAGGAGTACATTCATATATGAATATATATTCAATATATTCATCAATGATCTTGGAGGAAGGAGTAGAGTGTCCCCCTCAGCAAGTTTGCAGATGATCCCAGTGGCTAGCACACCAGGAGCTGTGCTGCCATCCAGAGTGACCTGGACAGGCTAGAGACATGGGCAGGGAGAGAATGAATGACATTTAACAAGGGTAAATGTAAAGTACTGCAACTGGGAAAGAACAAGCCCATGGATCAGTACAGACTGGGAACTGATGTGCTGGAGAAGAGCCCTGGGGNGGGGGGTTGCACTAGATGAGCTTTCTAGGGCCCTTCCAACCCCTGACATCCTGGGATTGTGTGAGACCAGCTGTGGGCTGTGTGCTGGGAGCTGCAGAGGAGAGCAGGCAATGCTGCTAACACTGCTCTGCTCCTCCTGCTGAGCAAGCAGCACATATGGTGCTTTTGGGGAGGAAGAGAGGGCTTAGGGAAATTCTCCTCGAGTTGATAAACCTCTAACATCTTGGATGAGCTGTTGGACACATGCCCCATTTGGAAGCTTTGAGGGGGAGGAATTTCTGCAGGCTAGGCAGGTCCTGGGGGAACTCCTGTGTGCACAGTGGAGATGTTACTCCTCTTTTAATACTCAGGAAGCTCAGTTCCTGTGAGCACAGAAGAGAAACCTTTTGCTGTCACTGCTAAGTTGAGCCTTCCTTTGCTGCCATCTGCTTTAATAGAAATGTTTATCTCTCTCTGCTCCTTTTGCAAAGTGGGCTGGATGACTCTCCAAGGAGCTGTGGTGAAGGATCCCCTTTAAGATAAGATACTCTTTGCTTTGCTGGGGGTTGGGAAGGAGGATCCTGCCAGCTCTTGAGGAGTGCTGGAGAACCCTGGAGCCTCCCTCAGCTGCCACAGAGGCTGGAGAGCAGCAGCTGGCTGCTGGAATGCTGAAAGAGAAAGTGTTTCCTAGCAAAGCTGGTACTTCTACTGCTGCCTTTAGAACCAAATGTCACTAAATATGTGGTGTTACAGAGGCAAAGCTGTTTTTAACCTGACAGCTAGGACACACTGGCATCACCTTTGAGACCACAGCTGTCTGGCTGCTCCTGATTTCTGGTGCCTCTGCCTAATGTAGGTTTCAAAGGCAGTAAGAAGTGGAAGACTGACCCTGTGCAAGTCCAGGAATTAGGGAGCTGGCAGGGGTGTTCTGGGGTGGGGGGGAGGCTTGTGTAACACTCCATCTGCACTGAGCCATCAAACACCCACGGCTTGAGGAAAGGGATGGCAAACACTGCAAGCAGTCAGGGAAGATAGGGAAAGCTGCTCAAGGTGAATCACAGCATGAAAATAGCTTGCAGAGGAAGCTGGCACACTCCTCCCTGCCTGCTATTTAGCGACAGGCATTCAACAGATGTTGGAAGCAATTAGTCATTTGCTTTAATAAAGGCCTAACAAGGAATATTTTTGGGGCTTTCCAAGGTTTTTCTTGTGGGGTTTGTTTGGTTTTTTTTCTCCCCTTGCTATGAGTGGGATGATGGAGTCAGGGATGTGGGGGGTTTGGTTGGAGCACGGTGGGCTATGAGGGGAGGCTGGGCCAGGGATGCTCCAAGCGCTTCGGTGCCTGGGCCTGGGGAGGGGCG
>VWZO01008415.1:244159-259524 GCA_013396975.1 Bucco capensis | reverse complement strand
CTGGCTGCGCGGGTGCGCCCAGCCGGAGGAGGTTTGTCCTTTGCCGGCCACCGTCGCGCCGCTGGGCCCCGCCCGCCATATTGTGCCCGGCGCAGGCTGGAGCGGAGGCCGGAGATGGGTGAGGGCGAAACCGAACCGCGTGGAGAGCCGCGAGCACCGGGAGGGTGGGGAACGGAGCGGAGCGGACGGGCGAAGGGTGGAGAAAGCGAGCTGGGAGCTGGGGGGAAAGAGCGAAGCTGAGCGGCGGGCGGAGCACTGGGGAAGCTGCGGCAGGCCCCGCCCCGCCCCAGGCGCCGGAAGGGGGGCGGCTCCCAGGCCGCGGCCTGGCCAGCAGCAGCCCTCCTGGAGCGCTCCCGGGCTGCTCTACAGACCCGGTCCTCTCTGCAGAGTCCTCTGGAGCGCTCCTGTAACCACGGATGCACCCCTGCAGGTCTCTTGTACCAGAGTGGAATCTCCCGGACCCCCAGTGCTCTCCTGTGGCTCGTCCTGAGAGCCTACAGCCCCCTGAACCGCCTCCGGCACTCCTCTGGCTCTGCTGCAGCCCTGGCCTGCACCCCAGTGGCCTTTATAACCCTCGTTATCCTCGTAAAGTCTGTGCCCTTAGAGCCCTCATAGCCTTCACTACTCCCCAGAGCTCCTGTGGTTCCCTCTGCTCTTCTGCAGTGCCCACTTGTGCTCCCAGATTTCCAGTTTCTCCTCTTGTTGCTTCTGCCTGCACCCCTGGAGTGTTTGTGGCTCCTTCTGTAGACCACATAGCCCCTAGTCCGTGCCCTTCCAGTCACCACTGCTCCTTCAAAGCCCCCATCTGAGCTCCTGGAGCTCCCAGGTGTACCCCTCCCAGGCCAAACACTTCTATCCTACCACTTCTCCCACTCAGACTCACTTGTGGTGGTCTGGGTCTCACACTCAATGTCTTCACCTCCCCCCATCTGGTGCTATATCCTGGAGGGGCCTTTGGGCACAGCCCCTCCTGTTCACCAGCAGTTACTCTGCATTCCCAGGTCCCATACTGGCCTTTCTGACCTTTCTTCTGTTCCCCCAGCACTGCAGCCACCTCTGAGTTCCATTGACCCACATGATGGCATCTGTTTTGGGGTATCTTAGCTTGGGTCTACTCCTCCCCTCACCTCATGCCCTGTCCCTCATTGTCCAGGCAGCAATTTGCTGGAGGAACAGAGGAGCTTTACAAGCTTTCAAAACTTGCCCAGGAGCAGTCTGTGAGCCTTCAGCAAACTGAGGTTTTTCCAGATGCTAATTTGCAAGTGATGCAAGCTGGAAATTGGCAATCAAAAAAAGAAATGTTAAGCAATTGCTGTGACCTGAGCCAGGTTTCTTCAGAGCTCAGGTTTCCTTTCTAGTGTTTTGTCAGCCTCTCCTTTGTCTGAGTTGTGTAGGTAGATCCTCCTGAGGTTAAAGCAGGATCCAGAGAAGGTTTTTCAAGCCTTGGTGTTAGTATTTTTTGTTTACACTGTGGCAAGCAAGCACCAGAAGAGCTTGTGGAGCTCTGTGCCATGCAAACAGACAACAACAAATAACCCTAAAAAAGGCCAAGTTTGGGGTTTTATTCCCATCTTAAAGGAGCAAAGAAGGAAAAAGCCAGTCAGTGTGCTTTTGCAGTGTCCCTTGAAGAGAGCTGTGCACAAACTGCAGTTAAAGGGAACTTAGGTCATAGCCCAAATGTCCTGGGTCCTTTGGGCACAGAGTTTGGCATCTCTGTTAGCACATTGCTGTGCCTGTTGAACAGGGCTAGCACCACAGCCATGCAGATAAAATTCCTTCTAAAGTGCCCTTCCTCCTCCTCCTCTGGAAGCCTGCAGACATTAGGCTTTCAGACTAACAAGCTGAACAAGCTGCTGCATGTCCTGGCAGCATCAGGAGCTCTCTGGGGCCACATCTCTAGCCTGTGCTCCAGCCACACAGGAGATGGAGCAAAGGCTTGAGCCAAGGTGCATTCTCCTGCTTTGTGCTGGAAGCTTGTGTGAGGGATGAGTTCCCCGTGGGACAGCAGAGGAGCTTTCATTCCTGAACGTTTGCCTTTCAGTGGTGAGGCCTGCAGCCCTTCCGAGGCACTGAAGAGCAGAGCAGGCAGGCACAGCAGCCCTCGGGCCCCTCTGTTGTTATGGCAGGGGGAAGGCGGGGCCCTAACCGGACCTCCTACTGCCGCAATCCCCTCTGTGAGCCTGGCGCCGCGGGCAGCTCCAGCCACTCCAGCTCCTCCTCTGTCACCGGCGTGCGCTCCCGCACCAGGTATGGCCTCACATCTCCCTGGCCTCACATCTCCCTGGCCTCACATCTCCCTGCCCTTACACCTCCCTGGCCTTACTCCTCCCTGGCCTCACCCCTCCCTGCCCTCACATTTCCGAGGCCTCACCCCTCCCTGGCCTTACCCCTCCTTGGCCTTACCCCTCCCTGCCCTCGCACCTCCCTGGCTTCACTCCCTGCCCTCACATCTCCCTGGGCTCACCCCTCCCTGGCCTCACCCCTCCCTGGCCTCACACCTAGCCAGCCCAGCAGCTCCTCTCTGGGCCAGCCTTGAGGCCATCTCTGTCTGCCCAGCTCACACACTGCTGGTTTTGGTGTTGCCTCTCAGTGTCCAGCTGAAAGCCTTCTTCTGCAGCTGGCAGTGTCCATGCTACCTGTTGTAACTGGGATGTGTAGCTTCACAACCCCAGGCTTTATCAGACCAGGACAGACTTCCAGGGATGGTCAAAAGCTCTTTAGTGCTCACTGAATGGAAAATAAGAAGGAAGGCAAATATTTAGCCAAAGGTCAGGTTGCTGAGTCTCCTGAAGTTTCTGTCAGCTGAGGCATTGCCTGGGCAGAGTTTAGCTAGGTCAGGTGCTGTGTAGGCTGCAGGGGGTTTCTCAGGTTCTAGCCTAACTGCTTAGTTGCATTTCTGCAGCTGAGGTGGAAAAGAGGAAGGAGAAGCAGAGCACTAAGAGCAGTGCCCAAGCAGGAGGTGCCTGGTGAACTCTCTACAAAGAAAAGGTTAGCTCTCTCTTAACATAATCCCTGCTGCCTGCCCTAGGCCAAGGAATTTTTAGGGACACAGTTATTCAGACAAGTTATTGCAGGGCCACAGAAGGTGGAGTAATCCACCTTGTGCATACTTAGCTGCCTTTATCATGAGTAGGTAACAAATCCACAGCCCAGCTCACCTCTAAGTGAGGGATCTCTCTAGCCATAGCCCCACATCTCCATCACCCACACCCAGTCCAGCCTGAGCACTGAGAACCTTCTTGCTGCTCCTGCAGGATCACCCTTGAGTGCTGTGTGTCTGTTCAAAGCAGAAGAGGAACTCTTGTTCTGTGTCCAGGAGCAGTTTATTGGGGGATTTATCAGTCCTGTCAGCTTGGTTATCTGGGGATTTCAGAGAGGTAGCTCAGCTTCCCAAAGTTCTCCCCTGACCTATTTTAAGCTGTCAGCCTTCTGCTTTAAAAACCATAGACTGATCCACTTGTGTTCACCCTGGGCTAGAATTCTCCCTGCAGTCACACTCTGAGACTTCTCCTAGTTTCATTTGGGGGATTTTCAGGAGGAGTTTGTGCTCTGTAGTTCCTTTGAATCCCACACCCAGATTCTTTTGGCTGTCGTTACTGAGAGGTGGCAAAGCAGGAGAGCTCTCTCTGGCATAGGTGTATTCCCTCCCCTTTGATGAGCAGAGCTGCTGTCTGGGGTGATGTGCATGCTCCCACAGGAGTAAGCACCTCTCACTAGACTTGTTTCTCCTCCAGAGTTGACTAGAAGTGGAAGAATGACAAAGGGCTTGTGTTTAATTGCACCCTAGTTCACATTCAAGCACTCTTAGAAAGCTCAGGAGCAACTGGAGGCCTACAAGCTTCCAATTAATTAAGAGAGCCACTGATTGCCCCTTGAATAGCAAAACACAGCCATGGCTCTTGAACCTGGCTCAACACAAAGGATTTCATATCAAATAGTGCCTTTTTGGGGTAAATTCCTGCTCACATCTGCCTGCAAGAGTTGTCCTAGACATCTTCAGGATGCTGACACCTCTGCTTTGTGGCAGCCAGTGAGCATGAGTGTCAGCTTGGGTTAGTTAGAGGCCTGAGGTGTAGAGTGTGAGTGTGTGGGCTGGAGGACAGTGCTGTCATCATCTCAGGGAAGGGACTGTGGTGTGTGCTTTGCCTTGGCAGGAGTGGTTCAGGTACAGGCCTTTCCAGCCCCCCCTTGGCAGCTCAGACAGTCGTCCCGCTGCGGCACTGTAAGATCCCCGAGCTGCCTGTGGAGAGGAGTGTGCTCTTTGAACTTCAGCTCTTCTTCTGTCACCTCGTGGCTCTCTTTGTCCACTACATCAACATCTACAAAACTGTCTGGTGGTACCCACCTTCCCATCCACCTTCACACACATCTTTGGTAAGCACAAACTTTGCTCTCTGGGTTTGAGGCAAACCACATGTGGCTCCGCAGCCCTGCCAGGGGCTGACTGGGGCTACTGGCTGCCTGCTTGGCATTCTCTTTCATGATCTTGGAAGAGAGAGAGAAGAACTTGGGAGCTTAGGTTTGTGCTACCTGATGGAAAGTGGAATCATTGTGGTTTTGTCCTTGCAGAACTTTCACCTGATTGACTTCAACGTGCTGACAGTGACAACCATCGTGCTGGCACGGCGCCTCATCGGAGCTATTGTCAAGGAGGTAAGGGCCCCAGGCAGAGCTCACAACCATCCTTGCCTCTCAGATGAAATGTAAAGCTCTGTGGCCCTTCAGTTCCAAACCCTTCCTGTTCTAAAGACCTCTGTGCTATGGCCAAGGCAGAGTTTCTAATGGGAAGAATAGAACAGAAGTGAGTGACTCTGCTCTGTCCTTCTGTGGTTGTTTCTGAGTCACTCTCTCAAACTAGACTATGGTAGTTCTTCCTTGTGGAGGACAGTATTTGCCTCTTCTCNTGAGTCACTCTCTCAAACTAGACTATGGTAGTATTTGCCTCTTCTCTTCTCTTGGTTGCTCTGGCTTTCTTCAAGGAGGACCTAGAGGAAGTTGGTTTCTGCTGCCTGCAGAAGCTTTCAGTGCTGAGCAGGTCCAGCAGAGTGGGCTGCTCACACTGATCACCACCAGACCACATCACGAAACCCTTGAGAGCTCTCCTCATTCCAGCTTGAGCAATGAGGCTCTGGGTTTGGGAGAGTTCAGATGCCAGCCTCCAGCAGCCTCCCTTTCCTGCTGGCAGCCAGCTAGAGCTTTTCACCAGCTCTTCCTTCACAGCATCTGAAGTTGATTTGACAGGCTGAGTGCTGCTCATTTACCCTTTGCTTCCTGGAGGAAGAGTGAATTCATGTGCCCCTGCCCAGCTCTTTCTCCTCTGCCCACAGGCTTCTCAGAGTGGGAAAGTCTCCCTGCCACGCTCAGTGTTCCTGGTGCTCACTAGATTTGCTGTCCTCACTGGCACAGGCTGGAGTTTGTGTCGATCAATCATTCACCTCTTCAGAACCTACTCCTTCCTCAACCTCCTGTTCCTCTGCTACCCGTAAGTATCTCCTCTCTCTCACTTGGGTGTGGATTTCAGTGTTGTTTCAGGGATGTGGGTGTTGCCTGGAAGTAAATAAAGCACTCCAGTACCTGCTAAAAGAACTTAAACTACCTTTCTACTGTGTCACATTTCTTCTTGGTGACAGGATATATCTGTCATGTTGACTCATGGTTCAGCTTTGATGTAAGCATTCATTGTTAGATGAGTCTGGAAAGGGTTGTGCTCTTTGTTCAAGGTGTTTAAAGAACATGTGTCTTTGGTTTACCTCAGTTCTTAGGTGCCTCTGCCAGGTGGAAGGACTCAAAACAGCTTCCCTGCTTCCTGTTCACTAACAGACAGAAGCCAAGCAGTGGGAATAGCTCCCTTCTAGATGCAGGAGGAAGCATCTCCTCAGTAACTCATAAGTCATCTTATTTCTCCCTAGTAACAAGGGGTAGAACAAGAGGAAACAGCCTCAAATTGTGCCAGGGGAGGATCAGGTTGGATATTAGGAACAATTTCATCCCTGACAGAGTGGTTAAGCATTGGCTCAGGCTGCTCAGGGCAGAGGTGGAGTCCCCATCCCTGGAGGAGTTCAAAAGCCATGCTGAGGGCCATGGTTTAGTGGTAGGTTCATGGTTGGACTTGATGATCGGAAAGGTCTCTTCCAACCCAAATGATTCAGCTAAAGATCTGAGACTTGGTGCTTGTGGTTGAGATGTTTAGATGTTTAAGAAACCTTTAGCTGCTCTCCTCAGGCCCATGGCTCAGTGGCATGGGGGAGAGAGCTGTGGTTAGAGACTCGATGAGCTTAGAGGTCTCTGCCAACCTTAGTGATTCTGTCAGATCAGGCTGCTGAAGCTTTTCCCTGGAGTTTCTTTAGGAGGGAGATGTGATGGCAGTGAGGAGGTAACCAAGCACCCTTCTGCCCCTTGCTGCTCCAGGTTTGGCATGTACATTCCCTTCCTCCAGCTGAACTGTGACTTGCGGAAGGCAGGCCTCTTCTCCCAGGTGGCTACCATCGGGCCCAGAGACACCAGCGAGGTCACCTCCAGGGGCAGAGACTACCTGAGTGTCCTCAAGGAGACCTGGAAGCAGCACACAAGGCAGATGTATGGCATGGAGGCCATGCCCACCCATGCCTGCTGCCTCTCCCCAGACCTCATCCGCAGCGAGGTGGAATACCTGAAGATGAACTTCAACTGGAGGATGAAGGAGGTGCTGGTGAGCTCCATGCTCAGTGCCTACTACGTGGCCTTTGTGCCAGTCTGGTTTGTGAAGGTGAGGAAGGGCTATTGCTGCTCCTGCAGACAGCAGCCACTCCTCCAGGCACTGGGCTGACTGGGCAGGGAGGTGGGGAGATGGACAGTGGGTTGTGGAGGAGAACCTGGGTCTTGCTTCTTAAGTGAAACATGGAAGAGATTAATCAGAGGGAGTCTGTGTGCACAGGCAGCTGGAGCAAATCCATTTCCAGAGGCATTGAAACTGAGGAGCAAAACCATCTAGGTCTAACTTTGCTTGAACTCCAAAGAACAGAGGACAATATTGGGCTGGTAAAGCATATTTTAATTGTTGTGAGAGTGTGCAACCATCTGTCTGCCACCCTGTGAAGCTAGAAGGACTCCAGGCTGACCAGTCCTTCTGACAGTGACCTTCTGTAAGGTCCAGGAGAAGGGGATTGACTTTAAGAAGGGAGGCAGTGTGGAGGAGGGTGGACCCTCTTTGGGCTTCTCAGCTACTGTATTTAAAGTTCCTAATAAGTTGTACAATAAGACAAATACCTTGCAGTAATTTTGTCAGGCCTAGGGGACTAGCCCAATCCCCTTCCTCTGAAGGGCTGGTGCTCCCATCCATCATCAGCTGAGCTAGGGGAGCACCAGGAGCTATCTCCATCCATCATCAGCTGAGCTAGGGGAGCACCAGGAGCTATCTCCCTCTCTTTGGTGATGGCTGTTGATAGCACAAATGCTTCACTGTGGCACGTTCAGGAGCTCTAAAACAGCCATCCTCTGTGGGCTCTTCTTTTTCAAGCAGCAGCATTAACCTCTCCATGAAAAGGCCTTGCTTTACCTGCCTGAGTGCTTTGTGCTTTGATGCCTTTGGGAGGTGACGTTGTCCAAAGCCACTGTCACACCTTGTGCTCCTTGTCCCCTGCCCAGAACACTCAGTACTACGACAAGCGCTGGTCCTGTGAGCTCTTCCTGCTCGTGTCCATCAGTACCTCAGTGATCCTGATGCAGTATCTGCTCCCTGCACGCTACTGTGACCTGCTCCACAAAGCTGCAGCACACCTGGGCTGCTGGCAGAAGGTTGATCCAGCTCTCTGCTCCAACGTGCTGCAGCATCAGTAAGGAACTTCCTCCTCAGGCTAGGGCTGGCTGGGAGCAGAGCTTAGCTCTCCCACCATCTCTCTCCTTCCTATTGTTGCTTAAAACCCACCACCATTCTTCCCCAAAAGGGTTGTCAAGCATGGCACAGGCTGTCCAGGGAAGTGGTGGAGTCACCATAGAATCAGAGAATTGGAAGGGACATCAAAGTTCCAACTGCCCTGCCATGGGCAGGGACACCTCCCACTAGAGCAGCTTGCTCCCAGCCCCAAAACTGCCAGGGCTGGGGTTGCCTACACCTCTCTGGGCAACCTGGGCCTGTGTCTTCATCCTCCTGAGGAAGAACTTCTTCCTAACATTCAACCTAAATCTCCCCTCCTCTAGTTTGGCTCCATTCCCTCTAGTCCTAGCACTACCTGACATCCTAAAAAGTCCTTCCCCAGCCCTGGAGGGGTTTAAAAGCCATGGAAATGTGCTCCTGAAGGACATGGTTTAGTGGTGACCTGGCAGTGTTAGGTTCATGGTTGAACTTGATGATCTGAGAGCTGTTTTCCAACCAAAACCATTCTGTGATTCTAAGAGGAAGAAAAATGAAAGCAGAGCTGCTGGCTGACACCCCTGACAGCTTGCAGACACTATCTGTACTGTCCACTTCCAAGTGCAGGCAGCAGATCTGATCTTTGGCAAGGTACCTGCTGCTTCTGGCCAGAGATACCTGCCATTTGTCACTGCCACAGCCTCGTGCCTTGGTGACCAAACTCTGTCCTCACACATCCCAGGGACCAGCTCAGCTCTTGTCCTGGCTGCTGGTGGGAAGGCATAAGACCTCTCTCTCTCTCCATCAGCCATGGAGGGAGAAAGAAAAGCTCTCTGCTTGTTTGCTGCAGGTGGACAGAGGAGTGCATGTGGCCCCAGGGAGTGCTGGTGAAGCACAGCAAGAACGTGTACAAGGCTGTGGGGCACTACAACGTGGCTGTGCCCTCGGACGTCTCGCACTTCCGCTTCCACGTAAGGGCACTCCTGCTCCCTGGGCACTGAGGGGCAGCAGCTCAGCAGCCTCACACTGCTCCTCAGCAGCCTCACACTGCTCCTCAGCAGGCTCACACTGCTCAACACCTCAGCAGCCTCACACTGCTCCTCAGCAGCTCAGCAAGCTCACACTGCTTCTCAGCACCTCAGCAGGCTCACACTCCTCATCTCCTCAGTACCTTGGCAGGGTCACACTCCTCTCCTCACCACTTCAGGCTGCTGGAGCTGGCCCTCTGAGTGGGAGAGCTGCCCCTGGGCTTAGCCTGGAGCAGAGCAGAGCCAGAGGGGAGCTGCTCCATGCTGAGCAAGAGCTGAAGGGTGCAGGGGGCAAGAGGCTGGGGCCACACTCTGCTCAGGGGTGCCCAGGGCCAGGCCAAGGGGCAATGGGCACAAACTGCAAGCCAGCAGCTTCTACTAAACATGAGTCCAAACTTGTTTGTTGTGAGGGTGCAGAGCCCTGGCCCAGGCTGCCCAGAGAGCTTGTGGAGTCTCCTTGTGTGCAGAGATTCCCAAAGCCCCTGGAGGTGATGCTGGGCAAGCTGCTGGGGCTGAGCCTGCTGGAGCTGAGGGGCTGGACTAGATGATCCCCAGAGCTCCCTTCCCACCCTCCCCATGCTGGGATTCTCTAATCCCAAAGGAATCCTTCCCAGCCTCTACTCACACATCCCAAAGTGTCTAACCTCACTCGGTGCCTTATTGTAGTCTCTCCCCTACAGTTCTTTTTCAGCAAACCACTGAGAATCCTCAACATCCTGATCCTGCTGGAGGGAGCTGTCATCTTCTACCAGCTTTACTCACTGATTTCTTCTGAGAAGTGGCACCAGACCATCTCCCTGGCTCTGATCCTCTTCAGCAATTACTACGCCTTCTTCAAGCTGCTGCGTGACCGTCTGGTGCTGGGCAAAGCCTACTCCTACTCTGCCAGCAGAGACTCAGAGCAGAAGTTAAATTAACACAATTGCACTGATGCTCAGCTTAGGACAGAACAAAACAACACCAGGAACCCTCAGAGCTTTGTATTTTTGTTACCACTGCTTTTCTTTTTTTTTTGTTGTTTGTTTGGTTTTTTTTTTCTTTGATAACTGATGTAATTAAAAGGAAAAAGAAAAAAAAACAAAACATATTTTTTTACTCCCAACAGTTGTTTGTGTCTTTGTTATTGGGTAAAACCTCCCTCCTACTCCTCTTGCAGAAGGGTTTCTCTCCTGTTTTGTCTTTGAGGGGAGTGATTTTAGGCTTAGTTCTGAGAGGGACAAACAGTGAGGTTTCTGCTGGGGTCACAGCTCCAGCAGGGAAGAAGAGGACAGAAGAGAATTGAGTTCGAGCTGGGTTAGAGCTCACAACTCCACTCTGGGTCCCTCTTTAAGGGGGTGAGCCCTGATCCCCAGGAACCTCCCCCAGCTTCCCCCGATGCTTTGTGCCCGTGGGCAAGGCTGTATTCAGGTTTTATTGTATACTTCTCTCCATTTTACAGTGATTTTTAAGCTGTTGTGACAGAGCTGCTGCAATTCCTCACTTGCAGCCACCGAGGTGATGGTTTAGGGTCCGCAGCAGGGTAGAGGGGGGAACCCATCATGGATGGGGGAGCTGGGGGTGGGGAGAAGCTCTGCTTGGCCTCTCTCCTCTCCGGTTCCTCCCGGTTGGGTGTTCCCCTCCTCCTGCCCAACCTGCCCATCAGGTCTGCCCGGGGCTGGGGCCCGGGAGGATGAGGGTGACCTCACCCGGGCGAGGAGGAGGAGGCGGCAGGGGAGGAAGGGGCGCAGCTCAGTACCCGGTGACTCGGGCTTGGCCCCGAGCCGCTGCCCTCCTTGCTGCCGGGGGCACCGGTAGTGGCTGCCGCTGCGAGGGGCTCCAGGCTCGGGGCCCACGCTGGGGCTGCCGCCGCTGCCGCTCCCGGAGCCGCTGCCACCGCCGCTCCCGGAGCTGCCCTTTGTTCTGCTGCCGCCTCGCCACCGCCAGAGGGCGCCAAGCGCCGCTCCCGGCGCTCCTGCTGATCCCGGGGCCGATCCCGGCGCTGCTGCTGAGCCCGGGGCCGAGCCCGGGGCCGATCCCGGCGCTGCTGCTGAGCCCGGGGCCGAGCCCGGGGCTGCTGCTGACCCCGATCCCGATCCCGGGGCTGCTGCTGAGCCCGGGGCAGCTCCCGCTCCCGATGCCTCTCCCGGGGCTGCTCCCGCTGTTGGTCCTGGTCCTTCATCCAGTGCCGTTCCTGCTCTCGGTGCTCGTGCCGGTGTCGCTCCCTGTGCTGCTCCCGGGGCCGGGTCCGCTCCCGATGCTGCTCCCAGCCCTTTTCCCGGTGCTGGTCCCGATCCTAGTGCTGGTCGTGGTGCCGCTCCTGATGCCGATGCCGGTCTCAGTCCCGGCGCATCTCCCAGTGCCGGTTCCGACCCAGTCTCTCCTCATCCCGGTCTCCGGTGCACGGTAGCCCCATCCGCACCCGGGGAGACTCTTGGGAAGGAAACCAGCGATCAAACACCGGACGGGGACTGGATAACAGCATCCTCCCGGTGCACCGGGCGGGGACGGGAGGCTATGGCCCCGGGCATGGCACGGGGCTCTCGGTAGCCAGCTCCGAGAATTCACCCCACGGTACCGTGTCTCCCTGATCCTCAATGGGGACACGGTGGAGACACGGTGGGGCCAAAGGGCACCGGGAGCAAAGCCACCGCTGGCACCACTCCCTGTCTGCCATCAGCCGCTGAGAGCCCAGAGGACGAAGGACACAGCGAGGAGGAGGAAGGAGGAGTAGGAAAAACCCCGAGCTGGGGCTGGCAGGGAACCCTGGGGCTGGGGTACAGCTGAGCCCCCCCAGGACTGTGTCCCCACACCCCGAAGCAGCATCGAGCTGGCAGCATAGGGGCACCAGGCTGGGGATGGAGCTGAGCCCCACACCCAGCCTCAGGGGAGCTGATGGCCAAAGGGCTTCGCTGGCTCCTGGGGTGGGAAGGCTGTGAGAAGCCCCCCAGGAACATCCATCAGGTCTTGCAGCATTGGGGAGGATGGAGAGGACCTCCCCAGCCTGTTCCCAGCTCTCCTATGGCCCCAGCCAGGGCCAGATCCGGTCTATGGCTGGGATTGCTAACTGGGCTGAGCTGTGGGGGGATGTTGGGGCACCCTAGGTGGGTGTGCCTGTGCCCCAGCCCCCTCCCCACCTCCGCAGGAGGAAACGGCCGTGTCCAGCCTTTCCCGACCAGGAGGATTTCCTTCCTCCCATTGAGCAGGGACCCTGAGGTTAGCACGCAGCCCTGGGGCTCTCAGCCCCTGGGGCTCTCAGCCCGTGGGATAAGGGGGGAGCCTGGCTGGGAGGTGGGGGGCAGAGCCCCCCATGACACACATCAGCTCCCAGGAGGACCCCCAGATCCTGCCCCTGCCTGGCCAGGACTGTGTGCCATCACACAAGCAGGAGGGGGGACAAGGCTTTCTGGGAAGCTCAGGATGGAGACTTGTGGCCATTTCCTTCCCCATTTCCTTCCCCACAGCTTTGCTCCCTCCCCTTTGCCCAACCTGAGCATGCTGCTGGCATTTTGGGGCAAGAGTGGGCAGCCCTAGGGTGACAGAGTCCATCCATCCCCCCCCCTCCATGGGGTGCCCCAAGCAGGGCTGGGCAAGCTGCAGCCACCCTGGCTGCAATTTTGGGGCTCCCAGTCACAGCAGGAGGGTTTGGAGGTGCTCTGGGTGCAGCAGTGTGCCCCTCAGCACTGGGCAGCCCTGAAGGCTTCCTGTGCCCCACTGCTGCCCCCTCAGCCTCCTCCTCCTTGCAGTGACCTGGCCCGGACGTGCGGGTTGCTGCATTCCCAGCAAAGGCTTTTCCTGCAGCTGGGAAGGGCTCTGTGTGCTGGGGAGCAAGGGCCACAGCTGGTTCCCTTGACTCCAGGGACAGTAAGTACAGCAGGGGCTTTCCCAGGGGCTCCAGAGGGGATGAGGAGCCCCGGGTGGGAATTCCCCTGGTGGGTGGTGGTTTCAGGGGGGACCCAGCTGAGCCCAAATGGTGAGCATCCCATGGGCAGCAGTGTGTGTGTGCCCTGGGGGTCCTGGCTTGGCCAGGCTCCATCTGCCATAGCCACTAATCCCAGGATTAGCAGCCAGATGCCAGGTCCAGGTTTGCTGCAGGTAAGGAGGATCCCTCAGGGAGGAGGTTAGGGACATCAAAGCACAGGCAATTATGGCTAATCCCATGCCTGCCCCTAAGGAGCTCCTCTGCCAAGCAGGACCTGGCAGCTGCCAGGGAGAAGCCAGCTGGCACTAGGGAGAAGTGCCTGAGCCAGGAGGGAAGTGGCTACAGGGAGCTCATGTGTGCTGGGGAACCCACCTCCTGCAGGAGATCCCAGGATACAGGCTGTGTGGGGAGATCATGGAGCAAAAAGCCAGGCAGAAGCATCCTCAGCATGGCTGAGCCAACCCTTGGCACACCCCAACCAGGGCACATGCACTGGGGGACAAGCTTTGGCCTTCCACTCCTCCCTGGGAATCCCCTCCCTGCTTCCCAGAGGATGCAGCTGATGGGAAATGGCTGCTTTTCCCCAAAAGCCCATCCCAGCATTCCTGAGAGGCCACATCTGCTGCCCACATCCGCATCCCCAGGACTTCTGTCCCATCAATTCCCAGCCAGCTCCACTCCTGCTCGGGGCAGATGGCTGCCCAGGCTCCTCTCTCCAGCACACAAGCTCTCTGTGGTGCTTGGGCCCTTGAATCCAGGAGATGCTGAGCTGAAGCAAGCTGCCCACCACTGCTGCCTGACCTGAGCTGGGACTCCTCTGGCCAAAAGCAGGGCAGGAGCCATCCCATGAGGCTTCATCCCAAGGGAGCAAGACCTGCAGTAATTAGCCTGTGCACCTCCTCATTAGCAAGGACACACATGTCCTCATTTCCTCATCTCAGCAAGTCCACAGTGGGGATACAGGAGCTGGGGCAAGCAAGAAACACCTCTGGGGCTCCCTCAGGGGGTTCTTAGGGGTCCTGCCCCTGGCACAAGCAGCCTGGCCTGAGTGTCCCTGGCTGGCAGCAGAGCAGAGCTGCTTGCAGCATCTCAAGTGCCAGCGTGTGGCTGCTGCAAGGCAAGTCCTCACCTGCCAGCCCCAAGGGTGCCAAGGCTCACCCAGCAAGGGCCTTGTCCTGCCACTGTGGCCTTGCTGATCCCCAGGGCCAGACTTCCTCCTGCTGCCACTGCTGTGAGCCCAAATCTTTCCTCCAAACCTAGGGCCACTGCTTGCTTTCCTGCCCCAGCCTCTCTGCTTCCCCCCAGCCCCCCAGCCAGCCCAGCATTGCCACTCTTGCTCCTGCAGCTCTCTCCTGAGCCTGGATGGGATGCTCTGGCCCCACTGCAGCTGCTGTGCCAGGACCCTGCTCCCTGCTCAGGGCTCCACTGCCCAAGCCCTGCTTAGGCCCTGATGCTGCAGGAGCCAGCCAGCTCCAGCCAGCTCACTTGGGGGGGGTATTTTTTTGGGGGTGGGGTGGGATATCTGTGTTTCCCTAGCCATTTTCTTCCAGCTGATTGCTGAAGGTATTGAGCAGACCCAACCTCCCCCAGGCTGGGCAATTCCCTCCCTGCAATCACTTTTGGGGATCTAGCACTGACCTAGTTTTTAATCCAGCAGGCAGAGGCAGCAGGGATTGCCTGCTGCAGCCAGTGGCAAGCAGCAAGAGCTTTCCAGGAGCATGGATTGCAAAACCCTTTCCCTTCTCCTGGGGAGCTTGAGGCTGCTCCCAGCTCCATCCCAGGCTGCTGCTGAGCTCAGGCTCTTCCCACGCTGAGCCCAAGGGTCTCCCTCAAACCGGTTGGGCATGTGGAGCTGTGCTGGAGCCCTGAGGCAGCCAGAGGGGAGCAGCAGCATGTCCCAGCAAGCCTGAGGGGTGCTGCTGGAGGGCACAGGGAGTGCCAGAAGAATGGGAGGTGTGCAGGGGCCCCCACTTCCCAAGCAGCCTCCCTGCAGCTCTCAGCAAAGAGAAGGAAGGCAGCAATTGCCTTTTCCTTCCTCCTGCAGAGTGGGACTCACTGTCCCTGCATCCCCCTCCTCACCCCGAAAGGGAGAAGGATTAGCAAGGATTCCTCATCTCCCTGCCAGGATGATGCAAGGTTTGCTCATTGCTGCTGCTCCCCAGGGCAGGGGACACTGGGGATGTCACCTGCAGGGATGATGCCACCAGCCCTCCAGGAGCCTTACACATCCTTTCCCTCCCTTCCCTGCCCCAGAGCTGCTCCAGCAAGGTTTTTCCCCCCCCAGCCCTTCCATTCCCTGGGGGTCAAACAACCCTCAAAGCCACCCTGGGGATCAAACAAGCCCCAAAGCCACCCTGGGGGTCAAACAAGCCCCAAAGCCACCCTGGGGGTCAAACAAGCCCCAAAGCCACCCTGGGGGTCAAACAAGCCCCAAAGCCACCCTGGGGAATGAAGGGAGCAAGGCTGGGATGGCAGTTCCCTGAGCAGTGGGAGTTGGAAACAGGCTGTTGCCAACCTTCTGCAGCAGCCAGGAATAAGTGGATTAGGAAGCAATCTCATTAGCACTGCTAGCAGCCTCAGGGACAGGGCTGGGGGACAGGGACAGGGCTGG
>VWZO01008415.1:211797-228064 GCA_013396975.1 Bucco capensis | reverse complement strand
ATGTGGATCCTGCTGCTGCTGGGGAGGAGATGTGGATCCTGTTGCTGCTGCTGGGGGGGAGATGTGGATGCTGCTGCAGCAGCTCCTCGGTAGCAGGGAGTTGTTGCCTTTGGTATAGGAGGAGAGGATTTGCCTTTAGCTCAAAAGGAGAAGGAAGTTTTCTGGAGTGTAAGTATAGCAATGGAAGGCAACTGTGGCACACAAAGCTTTTGGGGTTGGTTTTTCCCCTCCCACAAGAACAGCAGATTTGGCTTATGAAGCTTTTGTGTCTCATTTCAGGTGCGAGCTCAGCTCTTCAGGTGCAGAATTAACCTGCTCCTCATTATATTACCAGATTGATTCCTTTTTTTTTTGTTTTCCCTTTCCCTTGCCTAGCAGCTCCCAACTCACTGAAGTGCATCCAAAAAAGATCCTCCCTTCCCAGAACTGATTATACCTTGTCTTAGCTTAGCATTGCTTTCAGAGCATCAGCTGTGGGAAGTGCTCGAGCTCCAACCCAACCACAAACCCAATTACTGTCAGCAACGCTGCTGTAATTTAGGAGAGAGGCAGAAAAACCACCCCCCCTGTGACCCTGAGTAGAGAAGCTGTGAGCAAACCAACCCCCCCCTGGTATTTTTCACGTGTCTTTTCTCCAGAGAAGGAGCCTGGGGAGAATATCCAAGCTGTTTGATAAAAACACAGGGGAAAAGAGGAAGGATAATACCCAGCTGGAGAAGAGAGGAAAGCCATCTTCCCCTCATCACATTGAGATGTTCTCCTTAGAGCCATGGTTTAGTGGGAGGCTAGTGATAGAAATGGGTGGATTGGATGAGCTTAGAGGTCTCTTCCAACCTTCCTGAGTCTGTCATCTTTCTCTCCAAGCTCCTTTAGTGTAGTTGGGATCAATATTACATCTATTCCACCGTGAATGACTCTGAAACCAAACTTGACTTCCCCCTCTTAGAACTGAGTGTTAACACAAAGAAAGCACCAGCTCACACCAACCCTAGAAATGTACCAGTTTTATTACAAAGAGTCTCAAAATCCAAAATAAAAGCATCTTTAAAAAACCCACAATATATTCCCCCTCCCTCAATCCCTCCCCCCTTCCCCCAGACACAAAGAGACACTGATCTCTCTCTCTCTCTCTCTTTTTTCCCTTCACATACAAACACTGAAGAGCAGGAGTGGCAACATCACTCAAGCTTCCAAAAAAGAGCCTAAAAACCTCAGGGGCTGAGAAAAGGGGAAAAGAAGTCCTTACAAAAATAAACCATTTCCAAAAACAAGAACCTGTGTGAAGTTAGCAGCATTATTAAGAGTTGAACCCAAGCAGCAGCAGGGCTTGGTGGGAGGTACAGAGGAATCCCCCTGAGAAAGGAGAGTGGAGAGGCCCAAACCTGCTTGCAAAGCCTTTCACCCAACAGCTCAGAGCACAAGGAAAAGCCAGCTCTGCTCACAAAAGAGCTTTTGGGTGTGAGATAATGTGTGTGGCAAGGGGAAGAAGAGGAGCTATCAAAGTATCCAGAGCCCCATCTGCTGTTCCCTTAGCTAGATAACAGCTCAGCCAGCTGATAAGTTTCTCTCCATAGTCACTTGGCCTTGAGAGAGGTTCAAGTTGAAAAACACTGGGAACTTCACTTTAAAGAAGAGTTTTTTTTCTTCAGGGAGTGACACACATCAAAAGAGGAATTTTCAGCCTCACTAGCTGGAAGCTGGGAATGGCTGCAGTGCTTTCAGCCAGCACAAGAAGCAGGAAAAGCAAAAGCAGGCTGCCAAAAAGGGCAGGAACTCAACTTCCTCACCTCAAAGAGGGGCAGAGGGTAAAAAAAACAAACCCCACAAGGTATAAAACCCTCAGGCCTTCTCCTCTCACTCAAAATGCATAATGCTGCCACACCAACTGGCTCAGCAAGCCCTTGGAACAATGTTCACCAGCAGCAGGGTGGATTTTCATGTGGCATCTTTTCTTTCCAGCTCTGCAGCTGCAGGGCTCTTGGGCTGAGTCACTAAAAAGCACTTTTCAGATTGCTTTTAAGCTGCTTCACCTCTTCTCCACGAGCTTGCTGCAGGGAGGTAGCCAACTCTAGTCAAGAACTGCACTAATTTGACCCTGAGAAGTGGCACCAGATTGCAATTATTATTATTATTTGCTATGGTGGAGTTGAACTGAAGACCAAAGGAATACTCAGTCTCTCACAGGCTTCATTTGGGAATTCATAGTCTCCCATCAGGAAAAAAAAACAACCACCAAACAAAAAAAAAAAGAAGGAAAAAAGACAATTCATGGCCATCTTTCCACCTAAGAACCTGAAATGCAGGCACTACTTCTACTTAACTTATTCTTTTCAAGGGTGATTATTTCCAGAGAAGAGAGTATAGAAAGGAAGTGATTTTTTTGTTGTTGTTGAAAAGACACACTAAGGAGGCAGTGGAAGGCAAGAGTGAAACTTCCCAGTCACCAAATCTGGGCAGTGCAGGTCTGTCTACTCCCCAGAATCCTCCCTATCCTCTCCCAGTGGAGTGCAGCAAGGAATAATTTACAGTTCTCAAGTCATTTATATATTTATATAGAAATATATACAGAAACATATATAAAATATAAATCCTGTGGACTGGGAGGCAACCAGGGAGAGGCTAACCTATGACAACTACACACTGACAGGGCCTGGCCAGCTGCAGCCATCCTAGGTGGATTTTGTCTCTTCCTTCACCCTGGAGAAGCAAACAGGGAAGAATTTGGTTTAAAACAAACACTCAAGCTTTAGGAACAAGCCAGTATGGCAACCTTAACCAAAATGTTGCTTTGCTAGGGCCTATTTTCATCTCCAACTTGTAACACTACTGAACAAAGGCTCAGCATTCTTAAGCCCTTTTCACTGAGGGCTCAACTCTCTCTGTGCTCCTCTACACATGCAAACTTCTCCCTGTTGGGGATGTCCCTGGCCACTGCAGGGGGGTTGCACTAGATGAGCTCCAGAGCTCCCTTCCAACCCAAACCAGTCTAGGATTCTGTTGAAAGCCCAAAGACAAACCCATCCAAACTACCTCCTCCACATCCCCCTGGGGCCATGGGTAGAGGCACAAGTCACTAGAGACAGAGCCATGAAAGCCATGCCAGGGGACAGGGCTCACCCTTTGGGTTCTGCTTTCTCCTCTTTTGGTTTTTCCTCTTCTTTCTCATCTAGGAAAAAAACAAACAAGAAGAAGACATACAGTAGTGCAAAAGGAAAGTCCATGCCAGAAAGCTTGGAGGGCTTCTACCCCTAGCTCTCAATACTTACCTTTCTTCTCCTCTTCCTCCTTTTCCTCTTCTACCTTCATACGTTTGGCTTTCTTGAAGTTGGCCACGTTTTTGCGGCCTCCTTCCCCCTCATCTTCAGAGTCAGAGAATTCCTCATCACAGGATATTCTCTTATCAGAATTTCGGACTGGGTGGGAAGAGGACAGAAGCTGTGTCAGCACACTCAGCAGGCACCAAGCACACCTACAGACTACAAGGAACTGCCAAGCCCACAAAAGTCACAGTTAGGCCATGATCAAACCTTTTGATCTTTCTCCCTGCAGTATCTTTGAACTCCTCACTCCTACCTGCTCATGCCTAAGCTCCCAGATCACATGTAGGGACTTGGATTTGATACAAGGGGATGTCTAGACTTGACAGCAGGAGCAGGTTAACCAACCCTGCACTGAGAAAAAGCTGCCTGCCAGATCTAAAGGCCATCAGCCAATCTGGATAGAAACTAACATTTTCACTCTTGGAAGAGAACTTCTGGGATCCAACCTGACAAGACTCCTAGAAAGGATTCTGTCCTAGCACCTACAGCACAGGAATTCTTTACAGTCTCACATCAAAGCCCTGGCTTCTCCCATTATGCTAATCACCTGGCAAAAGTGCCATTTCTCCAAGGGAAAAGAAACTTTTCATAGAATCCTAGACTTGTCAGGGTTGGAAGGGACCTTCAAGCTCCTCTAGCCCCAATCCCTCTGCCATGGGCAGGGACACCTGGCACTAGAGCAGCTTGCTCCCAGCCCCAACCAGCCTGGCCTGCAACACTGCCAGGGCTGGGGCTGCCACCACCTCTCTGGGCAACCTGGCACAGTGGCTCAGCACCCTCCTGGGCAACAACTTCTGCCTAACATCCAATCTAAATCTCTCTTCCTCAAGCTTGTGTCCATATCAGCCCTGCAGCACTTCACACTGCTGCTTTATCTGACAGAATCAGGCAGAAAGGTGTCACCAGACTCCAACTGAAGGGCTCCAGAAGAAAGAAACACCTAAATCATCTCATTCTAAGGTAATTCANGGGGGTTGGGCTAGATGAGCTCCAGAGGTCCCTTCCAACCCAAACCAGTCTAGGATTCTATTTCTCCAGCTAACTGAGCCTGTTCCACGTTGGCACCCACAGCCCCCTCCCCAGGCACACACAAGCCCCTACTTGAGATGCGCTTCTCAGGATCTTCTTCCTCTTCATCTCCACTCTCTTCCTGAACAGCATCCTCAGGGATTGGCTGCATCTGGACCCCAGGAGCATGAGGCAGCATGCGCAGGTTCTCAAAGAGACGTTGCCTAGAGGCAGGCAGCAAAGGAAGAGAGCTCAGGCAGCAAGCTGCCAGCCCAGCCCAGCACAAGGGGGTCAGGAACAAACACTTACTTGATCTTCTCCAGATACTCGTTGGTGTTCTGGTTAGTCATGTTGGAAGGACTGATGTGGAGCTTGAAGTCTGGGCCAAAGTACTCAAAATAGTCATTATATGGGAGTTCTGTAGGTAAGTGAAGAAGCAAGAAACACCAGATTACCACTGGAGTGGTGAGGAAATGCTGCAAACATATTGTAGTGCTAGCTATAGGAGCTGAAGCTCTCCCAGCCCAACTGCAAATGAAAGCAAGACAATTAGCAGCAGTGCACTCCCAGCTTACTGTGGCACTTCAGCATGCACACAAGTTTTCAGCAGTAGGTCACCTCATTTCAGCAAGTCTGGAGAGGGGAGAGCTCCAGGACTTGAATGCAAACAAGAACAGCTACTGCAAATCAGGGAACCCAAATGCTTTTCCAGAGGAATAATCAAAAGGTAATGAAACATCTCATCGCTGAGCTCTGTTACTAGTGTCATTGTCCCTCAGTCTTGCTTCCAAGGCTCCCTGGGGAGAATTACCATTGGGAATTTCAGTATCCAGAGCCACAGCAGTCTCATAGGTCCAGCACCTAGCCACGTTACGGATGGTGTAGCCACCTCCTCCCAGCATCAGCATAGGCAGATTAAAACTCTTCACAAACTCCACACACTTGGCATGACCTGCAGGAGAAGCAGTAGGGGAAAAAGGGGATATAGACTCATAGCAGAAGAGCAAACTTCTCAGTGCAATGGAATTCTCTCAGTGAGACCAGTTTGCCACAGACACTGTATGGTCCTCTTACCTTTGATGGTCAAATTAAAACAACCCAGCCTGTCTCCTGACAGAGAATCTGAGCCACACTGCAGGACAACTGCACTAGGCTGGAATGTCTCCATCACTTTAGAGATCACCTAAACAAGAAACTCCTTGTTACACACTCTTCCCAGGACACTGTCACAGCAAGGGACATGAAGACATCCCTAGTGTTCCCACAGCTGCTAACTCCCCTGTGCTCCTAACATTGAGGCTCACACAGAGAGAAGCTTACTGCTGACAGGCTGCAATTGTTAGGGAGGAACACAGCCCCTGAAGGATTTTATCATAGGAAGCTGAATCAAAGCTCCCCAAAGAATGGCTCCATGAGGTACCCAGTGATAAAGTATGATCCACAAAGCATCCCTCAGCAGAGATGTCTTCACTTACTGGCTTGAAGATAGCTTCATAGGACTCATCATCGATTCCATCCCGCAGGGGATAGTTGACAGCATAGTACTTGCCTTTGCCTGCACCAATGTCCTGTCAGAGTGACACAGGAGACACCACAAATCACCAGAGAACCAAAAGCACACAAAAAACTGTGCCCCAAATGAGGAAGGAAAGTCTGAGAGTCCAACAAGGTAAGCCTAGGCACTCAGAGACAAAGAGAAGGCAGCAAGAGTCAGCTGGCTCCCAACAGCAATTTGGCAGAAGTGGGTGCATTTGGGCCCCAGTGTTCAGAGGAGAGGAATTTACTACCACATGTTGCTCTGAGCACACAGGCTCTCATCTCACCAGCAAAACCCACTCCTCTTACACAGCAGCTAAACTGGCAGCCAAAATTCCAGCTCCAAACCTGTCCACTGCAGAGATACACAGCCCAAAGTACCAGCTGGGACTGACCATGCAGTCTAATAAGTGAAGGAATCTGCTTTCCAAGAGTACCCCCCAGGATTCATTAACTTGCAGAAGTAACTCACAAGAGGAAACACCAACAAGATCAACCAGCACACAGAATATTCCTTCATCAACTCCCACCCAAAAGCTTGTGTGACCAAGCTGAGATTGCAAGCAGCTACAGGTGACCATGTTCAGAGTCACTTTTCTGGGTATAATCCCACCAGGAGGTTGCTAAGATACTGATGGCAAAGCTTTGGTGTTATTCCTGTCCAAGCCATGATCCCAGGAACACAGCAACCACTCCAAGAGCTGAGCCAACTGCCTCACACACACACCTTTGCCCTCAGGAAAAAGGATGCTACTTTGAGAGCAGGAAGACTCAGGAGAGCAGTGATTTTAGGTAAATTAGTGTGTCAAACAGAGGAAAGAGATCAAAGTTGAGGGTTATTTTCTGCTAAGCTTTCCTTCTCACCCTTAGGTCTCCTGTTCCAGGGAAGTATTCTCCATACTTGTGGAAGGACACAGTCATGACTCGGTCTGTGGTGTAAAAGGCTTCCTCCACCCCATCTCCATGGTGAATATCAATGTCAATATACAGCACTCTCTGGTGATACCTAGGAGCACAAAGGAGTCAAAATGCTGCATTTCTCCAGAGCACAAACTGCCTTCACCAGCAGAGCAAAAGGCAAGAGAGTGAGGAAGCTGGTGCTAATAATCCCCAGGTAGATCTCTCTCTAGACTGAGGGTGGTGAGACACTGACCCAAGGTACCCAGAAAGATGTCCCATCCCTGGAAACATTCCAGGTCAAGTTGTTTGGGATTCTGAGCAACCTGATCTAGTTGAAGATCTCCTTGCTGACTACAGGGGGTTAGACTAGATGAGCTTTAAAAGTCCCTTCCAACCTAAACCAGTCTGCGATTCCCTCTGGAATCTACAAACAAAAGAGCTGCAGAGAAGAGACATGTGCCTTGGTCAGCAATGAAACAGAACCACAGGGAAAAACCAAGTGGCTTTTGCTGCTGCAACTGATCTTTGAAGGCAGACTCAACTCACTTTATTCAAATTCAGCCAACAGCCTGCATTTTGATGTCCAGACCTCCCACTGAGGTTTGCCTAGAGCCAGAAGCTGTCACACATCACAGCTGTGTCCCCCTTTTCCAGGCTGGCTGCTAGAGACAAGGTCCAAAGAGCAACTGCACAATGCTCCAAGCCTCCTGCACAGTGCCACTGTTAAGACATACTCCTTCAGGAAAGAAAGCACCACATCCCAAAAGATAGCTGATTAAAGCCTCCTGGGAAAACACTGCTTCAAACCAAAACAAAAGCCACAACAAAAAAAGGAAAGGCTGGGAAGAAAGCCCTCAGGACTTCAGAGAAAAGCCAGCAGAAAGGACAAACAGAAGGGATCAAGAGTACTGCTCGTACTTGAGGAGCTCCAAGATAGCCAAGACGATATCGTTGACGTAACAGAAGCCAGAAGCTTCTGACTTCTTAGCATGGTGAAGGCCTCCTGCCCAGTTCACAGCAATATCTGTCTGCTGCTTGTTCAGCTTCACAGCACTGGCTGGTGGGAGAAGAATGACACAGTGTTAGCAGGAGAGCAAAGACCCCCAGGACAGCCACCCAAGGGGTAAAGCACTGGTCCTTTCCAATCACATCACTGCTTCTGTGGCTGCTTGGCAAAGCACCAGCCCAAGGGTTTAGCACTGGTTGTCTCAACCAACTAAGAAGAGGCATGGGAAGAGGACTGCAGGCTCTGTTTTGTCTGCACACACTCCTCACTGCTTCCCACTCCTGCCTCAAAAGCATGAAACCTGCACAAGCAAAAGGCCACAGTTGAAGACAGTCTAGATTTCTCAGTGCCCTGAAGAAAAGATTTGCATGAAAGGTTTTATCCAACAGAGATGTAGTTCCTTCACTGACTAGGAATTTAGTTCTTTTTATCCCCAGGCCTTTCCTACAACTTTCTATCACTTAAGAGAGTCCTTCACACACTCAGTGGAGGAAGTCAGACTACTGAAGAGATGCTTCACAAATGGAGAGGGATCTGTCAGGGTGCAAGGCTTGAACTCATCTAATGCTGAAGGAAAACAGAAATAGGTTCACAGAGCTTCCCCAACCACCCCCTGCAACCTTTTCTGTCCCAGGCAAACCTCCATGACAGAGAAAAGAGCTTACCAACAGAGCCTCCAGCAGAGAGCTGACAGAACTCAAAGAGTCCATCAAACACAGGGCAATCCTCCCCAACGTTAACTTGAAAAGAAGCAAAGAGTTAGTAAGACAAAGCTACAAGTAAATGGCAAAGCTTTTACCATCACTGCCTTCAAAAGCAAACCAGAGAAGTGAGCAGAGGTTTTAAACAACAAAACACCACACACCAGTAATAAAACATTAACCTAATCAATCTAAGGATTGCTTGGTGAGGCCAAAAAAGGTTGTTGCTGGAGGGAAGATGCTCCTGACTTGTTAAGAAAACAGGAAAGCAGGTGCCAGGAGCTCTGGCTTAGAGCATCTACACAGCATCTACCAGGGATCCTAAAACCAGTCAATCATGTTGGAAAATGAGTGGGCAGAGAGGAGATGCTATCAGTGAGGGCTCTGTAATCCTGATACACAGCCCCAGCAGCAACTGGAGTGTACAGCAGGCTGCTCTGCTCTGGCAGCATGTGCTGGTCACCCCACTGCAGCCCTGCTGACTGGGCACTGGGCACTATACTGGGGGAAAAGGAGCTGTTTCTGACCACATTACACAAGCCCACAGCCAGTGGGGAAAGGGTTTTGCTCCTGTTTCCTGCTGTATTGCTGACAAGGAGTTGAGTAAGCAACCAGTGCTGGTGCTGCAGGAGAAAGTGAGGAGCTAGCAGGCAGTGGATGGGGAGTTTAGAGCCACATCTGCTCTGTTACACTTTGTACCTCCCTTTTGCTTCACACTGTCAGCTTTTAACTTCTCAGCACTGCTGTAGCTTTGGCCTGGATCCATTTCTACTGCAACTAGTTCCCTGATTAAAATCGGCACCGAGAGACTTGTATTGAAGCTAGGGTTTGCAAGATTGGCTTTTACAAACAAACAAACAAACAAATAAACAAACAATCCATCTGTATTTTGGTAACAACAGCTGTAGAATGTTTTCTTCTGTGCTTAATAAAAAAAAAAGGCACAAACAGCACAGTTCTGGCAGCATGAGAAACTCAGCACACAGTCTCCACAAAGCCTGTGTGATAATGGAGCTTGAATGGTCCCAGTTAGGGACAGGGATCTCTGCAAAGCACAATACCCTTTAGGACATCCAGAAGGAAGCAATTGTTCCCACTTCCCAATTGTTTCAGCAGGGCATAGTCTGAAGAATCAACTCCTAGAGGTGACTGGCAGCTTTCCCTGCCACAACAAATGAAACTTCTTGCTTCCAGAGAAGCTTCCCCAAGTCCTCAGGCAGGCCACATGCCATTAGTAGAAGGAAATGAGAGACTCTTCATTACCTTTACAGCCTCTCAGAACTTAGTGGGCAGCACTGACAGTAATTGAGGACATCCCTCTGCTAGACTTGGCAAAGACAGGAGCTGCTGCATCAAGAGAAGCCAGTTGGGCTTTTTTATTCCACCAGGAGATTCAAAGCAGCAGCCACAACTACTGAGGAGGGATATTAATACCAGGGGTCAATCACTTCCCTAGCAGCACAAAGCTCTGGGGGGAAGATGAGAGGCACAGATGCTCTTTCCTCCTTGCAGTGGGTGGCTGAGGAGCTTTGTCTCTGGGAGAGCTCAGCCAGAGAGAGGAGGAACCATCCTTCTGGAAATCACAGCAGCTATCCTTCCCTCAAAGGAAAGCTGAAGTACCAAGCAGCCTCCAAAGACCTTGGGAGCAGTGACCTTGTCTCCTATACCCCTAATGTCTGTCCTGAGCCTCCTGTGCTAGCTCTTTACCTACCCAGAGGCTGCTGTTTGAAGAAAAGCATCTTTAAGATTCATTTGGCTTTATTTTGCCTCCTTCAGGTAAAAATAATTCTGTGGAAGTACAGTAGAGAGAGAGAGAGAGAGAATGTTGACTACCAGAGAGAGCTGAGTGGGTGTTTATGAGCTGTATCTGCTTGAGGGGTAAACAGTTCTCTTTGTGTAAATATGTACTTTGGTAGATGTCATTTGCTGTATGGTTTACTGGAGGAAGTCTTTCAATGTATATTACTCACATTCCCCATTCCTCTTACACACTTGTGCCTTAACATCTGTCCCCTTCAGCTCACAGCACATTTCTAAGTGCCTCTCTACTTCAGGCTGCAGAGCTATATTTCTTCTAAATTGGATGTTACACTAAATCCACAGAAATGAACCCCCAGGGGGACTTCTTTTCTGCTCTCAAGGACTGCAGTGTGCAAGAGAGCAAAACACTGCTTCAATAAACCTGGAGCCTTCCCCACAATGTGTCTAGAATGGATAGAAATCTAGCTTGCTGCACTCCCTGCCAAAGAATATCAGCTCAGAGTTGCAGAGAGATCAGAAAAAAAAAACCAGGTTTCTCTAATATTGAAGTTACCATGAAGTGGAGAGGTTAGAAGAAGAGATTACCTCTCCAAATAAATCATTCTAACACAAAGTGGTTGTGCTTCTCTACCCTTCCTGACTTCCAAACTGCCACTGCCCTGAAAATCTTTCAGTTCCTGTAGATTTTGGACACAACTGGTGAGTTGTGGTTGGTTGGTTTGTTTGTTTGAAATCACACAATCTTTTCCCACCTCAACACTGCTTGAAGATAAGCAATAAGACAAAATCCATGCAGCTCATCAATGGAGTAGTTCAGTTGTCTCTAAGCCACGAAGGCAACAGGAAGAGTTTCCATCAAAACCAGAGGGTTTGCACCTCAGCTTTTTTGAGGAAGACTGGCTTGAGAGAGGGACTCATTTCTAACATGCTTGATTTAGCAGAAAAATCAAAACTAGGAGAAAGACAAGTCCCTGTGCTTCTTCCTACTCCTTTCACCAACCTCTAGAAGTACAAATGTTAAGCCTGACAGGAGCTAGAGCCCCAGAGGCACAGCTTACATCTCTGCATCTGCTTGCTGTACTCAGACATGTTGTCTGGGCGAATGGAGCGCAGGAATTTGATGTAGTCATCACTGTGGTACTTGGTCATCTCTTCTGCATTTGCCTTGTGAGGCCTCTGCAAGGACAAGGAGATATCAAGGCTTGCTTTGCAACACCTCTCCCTCTCCCAATTCCCATTGTTAGGCTCAAGATTTACTCCCAAGAACAGCAAAACCACTTCAAACCAGCAGCATTAAACAAGAGAAACCTCTTTGCAAAGGCAAGGATGCCTTTAGTGACCTTCCAGGACCTAAAGGGAACTTCCAAGAAGGCTGCAGAGGGCCTGTTTGCAAAGGCCTGCAGTGAAAGGACAAGGGGCAATGGTTTGAAATTGGAGAAGAGTAGATTCAGACATGATATTAGGAAAAAGTTCCTCCCCACGAGGGTGGTGGAACACTGGCCCAGGTTGCCCAGGGAGGTGGTTGAGTTGCCATCCCTGGAGGCATTGCAGGTGAGGCTTGCCAGGGCTCTGGGCAAGCTGCTCTAGTTGGGGATGTCCCTGCCCACATCTAGATGACCTCCAGAGGTCCTTTCCAACCCAAACCATTCTAGGAATCTATGATTATCAAAGCCTGAAATGTATTAGATAGCTAGACAATGTTTAGGTTCCAGGGAGAAAAGCAGTTTGCCAGTCCCCATAGCTTATCTGAAGCTAAGAACATCTCACTACAAGCAAGCAGAAACACATCAGCACAAGAGTTTTGTCTTTTTTTCCCCTTTCCTTTTTGGGTTATCACCAGAGAACTTATAAGCCTGAAGCAACAAAACTAAAACCTAGCATGTAAACTAAGCTCTTTCAGCTACATTTCTCTTCTTCCTGACCAGCCTTACACTTACATAGATCTCCATCTTCCTGTAGAGGCCATAGTTCAGCAGTAGGTTGTGGGTCATCCTGATCCTGTGGGGTTTCATTGGATGGCCTTGGCCATAATAGTAGTTTCCAACATCACCTAGGAGCAGAAAGGATTTGGTTACAGCAGGGAAAAGTATGGATTCTTTCAAACAGAATCACAGCCAAGCTGCAGGGGAGATAGTGACTCCAGCAGTGCCCTGGGCAGCCTGGGCTAATCCTTAACCACTCTCTCAGGGAAGAAATTCTTCCTAATGTTCAATCTAAACCTCCTCTGGCACAACTTGAGGCTGTTTCCTCTTGTCCTGTCACTAGTTACCTAGAAGAGACCAAACCACACCTTACTCCAAGCTCCTTTCAGGGAGTTGTAGAGAGTGAGAAGGTCTCCCCTGAGCCTCCTCTTCTCTAGACTAACCAACCCCAGTTCCCTCAGCTGCTCCTCACAACACTTGTGCTCTAGATCCTTCCCCAGCTTCCTTGCCCTTCTCTGGACACACTCCAGCACCTCAACATCCTTCTGAGAGTGACAGACCCATAAGTGACCCCAGGAGTGGAGCTGTGGCCTCCCCAGTGCCCAGCTCAGGGGGACAATCCCTGCCCTAGTTCTGAGGAATGCAACTTGCCCTTCTCTTTTCTTGGGCAGGAGAAGCTTTGGGCACCACATCAGTTTGGGCACCACATCAGTGTCTTCCCTCAGCAAATGCCAGCTCTCCCATGTCCTCTTCAAGGGGTCCAGGGCCATGATGATATCTCACAAGGTTCACTGAAAACACAGCTGTGCTCTGAGCAGAAACCCAAGAGGCAGGAGAGTTTAATCCCAGCTCAGACAGAGACACTCATCAGACAGAGCATGGAGCTGCTTTGCCTCAGTTTCTTACTCTTTACCTAACAGAAAGGAGATACAAAGCAGCTAATTCCATCCACGAGCAAACACCAGCACAGCTGTTGCTTCACAGCTTCTCCATCTTTCTCACCCTTTATTAGTGCTTGAAATCCTTCAGAAGCAGCCCAGTCCCCACCAGCCACAGAGACAACAGTGTTATTGAAGTTATCTTCCTGCAAATCCATCCCACAACTCATCTCCACATGTGGATTTTCTCTCACCTAGCAAAAGCTGAGCCCCAGAGTGCTGCTGGGGACCCAAGGCCACTCTCCCTTTGACCCCATATCTGTGAGACCCCTGCTCATCCTGCTGGAAAGCAGCTCTGTGAAGAAGGACCTGGGGTGATGGACAAGTTCACCATGAGCCAGCAATGTGCCCTCATGGCCAAGAAGTCCAGTGGTCTCCTGGAATGCATTAAGAAGTGTGACCAACAGGTCCAGGGAGGTTCTCCTCCTCCTCTACTCTGCCCTAGTGAAGTCACATCTGGAGTATTGGGTCCAGTTCTGGGCTCCACAGTTCAAGAGAGGCAAGAAACTCATGCAGAGAGTCCAGCAGAGGCTCCCAAGATGCTGAGGGCACTGGAGCATCTGTGGCAGGAGGAAAGGCTGAGAGCCCTGGGGCTGCTGAGCCTGGAGAAGGGGGTTTTGGACTAGGTGATCCCCAGAGGTCCCTTCAAACCCTTACCATGCTGGAAATTGGTGAGAGGTACAGACTGCAAAGCTGCCAAGAGCAGGAAAGGCACAGCCAGCTCCACACAGCAGCAATATCACCCAAGCTTCATTTTCTTGGGAAACCAGACTCAAGTAGTTGTAAAACTCCCCAACATTTTAGGGAGCAGGAGACTCAATCCAGTCTGGCTGCTGACTCAAATGGGAGTATTAATATTTCATCACCAATCTTAGCATTCAGGAGCTACTTCCTCCCAGCACCAGCTCTAGCTCTTCCTCCTCCAGACAAGGCCTTCTTTTCAGTCAAAGTAGATGCAAACTGTTCAAATCCCACAGGCAAGCCACTCTGCTGCTCGAGTTCCCCCATCCATGGTGTGACAGTGCAATGGGGTGCTCCTTGCACAAAGCTCTTCTACTGGGGCAACTACCCCTAGAGCAAAATCAGGTGAAATCAAGCTTTGGGGAACACCACAAGAGATGCTCCAGACACTGTCTAGAAAACCCAAGCACTAAACTACATGAAGCTTGGAAAAACTCCTCCTCAGGCTGTCTGTGGGCAAAACCCTGACTTCCAGAGCCTGTTTATAGTTGCTCTGCTCACCACATCCCACCAGGAGCCCTACAGAGCAGCAAGGTGAGTTTGTGTGCTGCTGGATGTCAGGGCAGATTAAGAGTGGGTGAATTTTAAGAGAGGGTAAGCAAGTCCCTACAGCAGGAGCTAATAAAGGAGAAAGCACTGTTCAAGTGCCCAGCCCCTCAGCACCCCATGAAGGACCTTTCCTCTACCAGCTTACCTTCTTCCCAACCTCTGCATCCCACCTAAACCCTTCCCAGCAGCTCATGTCCCTCCTCCAGCACAGAATGGAGTCTGAGATGCCCCCTCTGAAAGGAAGAGCACTGCATGCCATCCAAAAGAGCACCCAGCCACCTCCCTTCAGGGAATCACTGCACTACATGGTGTTCCTCTAACCTCCCTACCTGGAAAATCAAAGATCCTAGCACAGTGACCTCCCCACCAAGGCCAATTAGCCCTTCCCTGACTCAAAAAGCACACTTTCACCCTAGCACAGGCTGTGGATGTTTGCCAGCTTGCTTGTAAAAGAACAGTGGAATAAAGGCACTGAAACCTGACAGCAGAGTAAATTAGGGAGGGCAGCTAGAGACAGGAGCATATAACACTAACTTCATGCAGTTACTGTGCAATAAAGCCTGCAAGGATAACAACTCTGCTTAGCATTTTCCAACAAAATGACTGCCTACTTCAGATTTAAGACCTCATTATATGCCTTTACAGATTATAGCTTGCTCACCACCTGACAAGCTTCTCTGTGGACACATTATATTCCAAGGACAGGGATAAGTTTGGCCACAAGGACCATTTTTTTCCCCCCCAACAGCCAGGCTGTGTGAACATCCTGGCACTTCCCACAAGCACTCTTTTCAGTTCAAACCAGGTATTTTAGGGCTCCAACATCCCCTTGCATTTTGAGATGATGGGTGTTGCAGAGAGATGAGTTGTATGATGAAATCAGGTTCAGTTTCACTGCACCCAGAGCTCTGAACCAGACTCCTCCTAGCCCTGCCCTTCCAAAGACACCAGCTGAGTCAGAGACCCTGCAGGACTGTCATTACAAGCTGCAAACCTACCACTTCATTTACTTTGCCAGAGGAATAAAAGCCCTCACTAGAAGCCTGACACAGAGAGCAGTGTGGAAGAGCCTGCTTTCCTGCCTGAACACTGAGTGCATCCAGGAAAAAGGAGCCAGAAAAAGTTTTTCTTGGATTTCACAGACTCAAAACCACAAGGAACCAGAGCACTGCACACCACCATTCCCAGAGGGTGACCATGGACCCTATTAAAGATGAGCTGGCCCATCACTGAGGCACCAGATCACCCCTCCAAAGGGGTGCACAGAGACAACATGACCATGATTTCTTCCACAGACCACCAGGCAGGGAAGCCATACAAGATACCTAGCTTGGGATGTGGCCAGCTCTAACACCTCTTTACTTGCCTACCCCAACAGGATGATGATGTAGCCCCAAAGCAGAGCTTCCTCGGCATCGTAGCAGAGAAGAAAAAACCAACCCAGTCCACAACCCAGCCAAGTCCAGAGCCTGAACTAAACAATGCTCCGAGACACAGGAACTCCCTACAAACAACCACGCAGGCAGTCTGGCTCCTAACTCCTCTGGGTTTGTCCCTTGCTTGACAGCAATGCTGCTGCCTCAACAGGAGCTTCAGAAGTGCCTCTTCCACTTAGCAAAGCTTGAGGAGGCTTCATCTCCCCATCCTGTCCCTCAGCACCTCCCCAAGTGTTCCCCATCCTCCCAGAAACCTTCTTGAGTATCTCACCACTGCTCTCAAAGCCTCTCTTGGCCTCATGCCTGTCTCCTAACCCTGGACCCTTCACAGCCTTTCCCCATTTCTTCATACCTCACCATCCTATTCCAACCCCACCTCCCCCCACTACTGCTCCCCTATCTTTCCCCCCACCATTCCCTTTCTCCCCTTCAGTCACCCCCATATCAAT
>VWZO01008415.1:187922-208856 GCA_013396975.1 Bucco capensis | reverse complement strand
CCCCCCCATCCAGCTGCAGGAGGGAGAGAGATGGAATGAGGGAGAAAGACATCTGCAGCCCAACATGCTCCCTTCTCCCAAGGCTGCATGCTTTCTCACACCCCAAATTGAGGTGCATGAGGATATCCTCCTCCTGTGGCATCAAGCTGCATGCATCCCAAAAACGGGGCTCAGAGGGGGGGTCCTGATGGGCCAAGGAGGTTGGGGACACTTGGACAGGTTGGATTGATGAGCCAAGGCCAATTGGATGAGGTTCAATAAGGCCAAGTGCTGTGTCCTGCACTTGGGGCACAACAAGCCCAGGCAATGCTACAGGCTTGGGGATGAGTGGCTGGAAAGCTCAGCAGAGAAGGATCTGGGGGTACTGGTGGACAACTGGATGAATATGAGCCAGCAGTGTGCCCAGGTGGCCAANCACTGGCACAGCCTTCCCAGGGAGGTGCTTGAGTCTCCATCCCTAGAGGTGTTTAATAAACATGGAGATGTGATGCTCCAGGACATGCTCTAGTGAGGGCAGGGGCTGGGTGGTTTGGTTTTGTTTGGGGTTTTTTCTTTGTTTGTTTGGTTTGGGGTTTTTTCGGTTGGACTGAGTGATCTGAGAGGTCATTTCCAGCCATGAATGCTCTGGGATTGTGGGATTGTGTGACACTCACCCTCCCGAGCTGTGTACTCATTGTCCTCGATGAGGCGAGCCAGCCCGAAGTCAGCGATCTTGCAGCCCAAGGAGTCTGACACCAGGATGTTGGCAGCTCGCAGGTCACGGTGGATGTAGTTCTTAGCCTCAATGAAGGCCATGCCTTCAGCAATCTGCACTTGGGAAGAATTAGCAATGAATAACCACTAACCCAAGCAGGGTAACCCCCAGCTCCTACCCTAGCAGAGCTCTGCTCACTAGCAGCCCCACAGATCTGCCCTCCTGCCCCTCACCTGGGCAGCCATGTCCAGCAGTTTGTGGATGCTGAGCTTCACTCCTTCTGAGGTCTTCAGGAAGTCCACGAGGCTGCCTGCAATGAAGGCAGCAGCTCTCAGCAGCAGGCAGGCATGATAGAATCATAGAATCATAGAACAGTTATAGCTGGAAGAGACCTTGAAGATCATCAGTGCAGCCTTTGTCCTAGCCCTAGCAACCTGCTAAATGATGCTCCCCAATGCAACATCCACCTGGCTCTTAAACACCTCCAGGGATGGGGACTCCAGCACCTCCCTGGGCAGCCTGTTCCAATGGCTCACAACCCTTGCAGCAAAGAAATTCCTCCTAATATCTAGCCTGAACCTCCCCTGGGGTAATTTCCATCCATTTCCCCTTGTCCTATCACTCTCCACTAGGGAGAACAGAGCAGTCCCTGCCTCTCTACAACCTCCCTGCAGGGAGTTCTAGAGAGCCAGGAGGTCTCCCCTCAATCTCCTCTTTTCCAGGCTAAACAGGCCCAGATCCCTCAGTCTTTCCTCCTCAGGCTTATGTTCTAAGCCCTTTAGCAGCTTGGCAGCCTCTATCCCCTCTCCAGCACCTCCATGTCCCTCTTGGAGTGAGGAGCCCAAAACTGGATGCAGTACTGGAGGTGAGGCCTCCCCAAAGCTGAGCAAAGGGGCAGGATCACCTCCCTGCTCCTGCTGATGCCTCCCCACCTCCTCTCTCCAGCATCTCCCAGGGCTGGCCATCATCATGCTGGGGTTAGCAGGACACTATCCTCCACTGCACCACTCAACATGGGGCTGGGCAGCTTACAACCCACAGCAAGCCAGGGAAGAGTGGATGGACAGGAAACCACTCTGCCTGCAAGCTCCTTTTCCTCCTGCTAGGGCTGATCCCTGAGCAGGTAAGAAAGCCACGATGCAAAAGGCAAGGCAAACAAAACACAGCCTGACCCTTGGACAGGAATAACCAAGAGCTGAAGGACCCACAGCTCTGCACAGCCCACAGCCACCCCTCCCTATGATGGGCAGCAGCCAGGGACCCTCACCCTTCTCCATGTACTCTGTGATGATGTAGATGGGCTCCTTGGTCACCACAGCGTAGAGCCTCACCAGCCGTGGGTGCTGCAGGTTCTTCATCAGGTTAGCCTCAGCCAGGAAGGCTCCAGGTGACATGCTGCCCTGCTTCAGGTTTTTGATGGCCACCTTAGTGTGGCCATTGTAGAAACCTGCAGAGAAATGAGGCAGAGAGAGAGAGAATGTGATGAGGCAGAGGATCCCCACCACCAGCCATGGCCAGGGGATGCATAGAAATAGCAGTGCCAGCCAAGGAGGCAAGTGTGGGAGCTACTGTGTTGTGTCTGGAGCATCCCAAGCCAAAATTGTACAAGCAAGAGATGTTGGAGGCTTCCAAGATTGGCTGAAGATGAGCAGAGGACACTCAGGCCCTGGATGACTGTTGCAGCAGGGCTAGAGGATTTTTGGGGACAATCACAGCTCCATGCTAGTCACATCCTGGGTGTAAAATCTGTAACCACAGTTTAACCCATCAGGCAAATACTTTTACCACTGGCTTTTAGCCACCAGGAGGAAAGGAAACTGTTGGTTGCTGGGCTTTGAACAGGAGGAGTGGCTGGGAGAGCTGGGCAGGGATGCTGAAGCAGTGAAGCACCCAGAAGGACTCTGCAGGACACCCAGCATCCATGGGATCTCACTGTGGAGCAGGATGCAGTGGAGCAGAGCAGCTCCAGTGCCTTCCCCAGCACTCACCCAAGGAACAGCAGGTGCTGTAGGCTCTGGCTGACACTGCCCTCATCCAGGAGGAAGTGCCCTGTTTTCACTGTGACTCACCCATCCAAACTTCTCCAAACTGCCCTGCTCCCAACTTCTCCACCAGCTTCAGGGACTCCCGTGGTACCTCCCACTCATCCTGCCACCAAGGCTTCTGTGGCTTCTGGGTCCTGCAGGGCTTGCCCAGGCGAGTGCAGAGCCCATCAGAGCTGCCTGAGGAGCAGGGGCAAGGCAGAGGCAGCATCAGCACAGGCACAGGGTGCTCAGCACAAGCTAATGACTTTGCTAGGTCCTGGGGAGCAGTGTGTCCTGCTCATCCCACCCCATCCCATCATCCCAGAATCATTAAGGTTGGAAAAGACCTCTAAGATCATCAAGTCCAACCATCTACCTGTCACTATCATGCCACTAAATCCTGTCCCATCCCATCCCCACAGCAGCACCTACGTGTGTAATGCTCCACCAGCTCATGCAGGCTGCTGAAGGTGACACGAGGGGAGATGTAGTAGCCTCCATTGTCCATGTTCCTGATCTTGTAGTGCTTCACTGTCTCACCCTGGTTCTGGTCAAAGTCCCTCACTGACAGTGAGTAGGAGCCTAGGGAAACAGAGAACGATGTGGGTGCAGGACCCCAACACTCCTGGTTATGCTTCCCAGTGCCTTTGCCAGTGGCTGCAGCAGGAGATGCTGGCCCAGCCTGTGGGGTGCTACCTTTGGAGGTCTCACTCTCCCGGATGAGGAAGGAGCCATGGGTGTTGCCTGATGCCAGGAGCTGTCGTTCCGCATCCTTACGGCTGATGTTCTTGAAGAACCACCTGGGGATATGAGGCAGGGTTTGGGCTATGGGAGAGTTCAGGCCACCTTCACCTACTTGAGTACTTCAGAGGGTGATCCTGGCTCTTCCTTGCCAGCACAGCTCCTCCTCAAGCCCTACTCACGGCTCAGGCTCCAGGCTGTTCACCATGGCCACGAAGTTGTAGGGGATCAAACCCTCCTGGCCGGTGGTGAGCGACTGTGCCTTCCACCACTCTCCACTCCTGCAAGGACATAATGAGGTGAGAGCCCTCCAGCTGGCAGGACATCACCCCCTCAGGGTGTTGGCAGCATGGGTGCCATGGGTGCTCACTCACTCTTCCAGGATGCGAAGCTTCTCACCCTTCCGCAGCCCCAGGTCCCCATCGTGCTTGGGCTCATAGTTGTACAAGGCCACCACCAGCTTATCTGGGAAGACAAGCAGAGGGCCAGGAGGTGGCAATGACCAGCTGAGGGGGTGTCCAAAGCCATGTCCTGCCACAGCTGGCCCTTACCTTGCAGGGGAGAGCATGGTGGGGATGTGCCCTCGTAGGACACCAAGGGATCTTGTGCCTGGGAGCCGTTGCGGATCAGTCTCTGTGAGAGGATGAGTTGCTCCATAAAGCCCTCCCCTCCCCAAGGTTTAGCCACCTCCAGAGGTGTACGGGGGGGGGGATCTCCTCACCCCCTCCTTACCTGGTGCTTGCTGTCAGGGTCGATGGGGTAATTGCAGTGCTCACAAATGTCGATGTTCTCAATCCAGTCCTCGTCATAGTCTGAGCTGCAGCAGCAGCCCATGGTGGCTGCAGAGGGGTGAGAGGTGCTGAGGGAAGCCCTGGCCTCAGCCTTGCCTCTCCAAGGTGCCCATTCCCTGCACCCATCCACCTGGTTACCCACATTGCCTGTCCCACACTCTCCCCAGGTCCTCAAGATGAGCTGGGGCAACCTCTGACTCTCTGTCACCAGCCAGATTTCCTCCTAACTCTTCTTTTGTTCCTCAGAACCAAAGGTCTGGCTTGTGCACTGAAAGCAATTCATCCCCAGCCTGTGGCTCCCCTTTCCACCTGCACAGCCTGACCTTGCCTCTCTCACCAGCTCCTTCCCACCCTGCAGCCCTTGGCCTGATACATTCTCTGTCTAGAGAACAATCCAATCATGAATAACCCATTAATTAGCAATGAACACATCCTTGCCTGGCTCTACAAGGCCTGTTCTAGGAGCTTTGGTTGGACCAGCACCTCCCTGGTCCCCACAGCATCTCCTGGGCTCCGAGGCGGATGCGAGCACGCTCCTCCACCCACGCTTCATCACCTCTGATTTCCTTCTCCCCTCCCCACCAGGGAATGTCCTTTCAATGTCCTTTAAACCCCCATCCCTGCTCAGAGGACCCTCATCCTTGTCAGCTCACCCTGAAACATCAACAACTCCCAACCTCAGTGCCCATCCCTGACCACGGTGATGCTGAGCCAGCACAAGGCTATGCCCCAGGCTCCCCAGCACCCTGACATGGGCACAACAACAGCCTGGCACTGATGCCTTGAGCACCTCATGGGCTTTGCTAATCACCCCAGCAGCTCTTACCCAAGCATGGCACAAAGCCAGAACCCCAGAGATGTGTCATGTGCAAACAGGAGCCTACAGCCCCTGGAAAAAGCTCTTCCACAGAATCCCCCAACGCCTACACCACTAGGATTTCTCTCCATCAAGACCTGGCCCCCAAAATCCTCTTTTCCAAGCTCTGCCCAGCAGCTTTTGGGGGCTCTTTGGAGGGCCCCAGCACCGTTTCTGGGTGCCAATGGCACTGTGGCTGAGGCCTGGCAGCTGCTTTGCTGGGACATGCTGGTCGCTGCCAGCGCCATTTTCTCCTTGGTTTCCTCCCCAGGAGCCATTGCTCTCTTTTCCCAAGCACACTCTGAACTCCACCTCTCTCCATGCTGCCAAGGAGGGCACAGCTGGGGGGGCTTTATTGGAGTGGATGACCCCATGGGCAGCTGCAGGATGAGTCTTGCTGGGGATGCCCAGGGAGGGTGCAGGGTCCTCAGGGTGCCACCAGCCCCTGGTGCCATCAGGCTCAGGGATTCAGAGGCAGCTGCCAGCCAGAAACTCCCAAGCTGCACTTCCAGGGATGGTCATGCAGAGCAGGAAGCCACTGGCTCAGGGACAGGATCAGTGTGGCTATATTGTTCCCACAGTGCCAGCTCAGTGTGCCCACTGCCCCAGCAGATGGTGTGCAACCTGGGACAAAGGAGAGAGCAGGAAAGCCAACCTCCCCCCTCCCTTCCCATGCCATTCAATGCTGCTTAGACACTAAAATCCACCCTGCTACCTGATGACACCAATTTAGGAACACACTTAGGCACTCAAAAAAAGGCTTGGGCCATCCTGCAGTGCCCTGATACAGCTTGAAGGAGCAAACAAGACCTTGGCAATGGCCAAACAGCAACAAAACCCCCAAGGAGGAGAAGCCCCAAATCCCCTAGACCTGCCCACAAGCCTTCAAACACCTTCACCAAAGACAAATGGTGCCAGGAGGTGGTTTTCTTCTCCTTCCTGCACAAAGCAGGGGTGGGGAGGGAGGTGCTGCTATTGTACTTTGCTTTTATTTTTTTGACTTCTGTACTCAAGCCACAGTGAAATTTCCACCAAGCAAAGCCTTCCACCTGCACGGGGCCAGGGCCACGCTGCTGCCACTCAGTGTTTGATGTCACTGCATCTGTGCAACTGAAATTCTCTGCCTAGGAGGGAGGTGGAGGTGTCCCTGCCCCCTGTTTGTTTCACCATGGCCCCAGGAAGGTGTCTTGCCTGGCTTTGGGCACACATGGCTTTTGAGGAGTGTCTCTCCTCAGCTTTCCCTGGGAGCATGCCTGGAGCCACCCTCCTCAGCTCTTCTCTGCTGGCTTTTCCTCACATGCTGCTTCAGTCAGCTCCAGTTGGTTGGTTCCTAAGTGTGGGTGGGCATGAGAAGGAGAAAAGTTGGGCTGAACGTGCCCTTGATGCTCTTCCAGAGCCTGGATGTCTCCCATCCAGCTGGATGGTCAGGGCTGCACTGCTGTGGCCTTGTAGAGATGTGAAGGATCATGGCCCCAAAGTTGCTGTCACAGCAAGAAGATCTTTGCACTAAGGCAGCATCAAAGTCAGACATATCCCAGTGTCTGAATCCCCCCAGATTGGGCACTGGACACCATGGACCAGCACTAGACCTCTGCTTGTCCCTAAGCTGCTCTCACCCACAGGCAAGAGGACAAAACTCCTGCTTTGCCCTGCAAATGAAAGCCCTGTGAGGGTCTTGGTGTTCCCATCCCAGGCAGACCCCCCAGGTGGGCAGGGGGCATCAGGACAGTGGCTTTCATCCCAACTTGGAGGTCACAGAGGAATGGGGAGCACAGCTTTGCTCCCCCCATCCCTCACCCAGGCACCAGCAGCCCCAGAATCCCAGCACGGTGAGGTTGGAAGGGACCTCTTGTCCAACCACTCTGCTAAAGCAGGATCAACCCCAGGTAGGTTTGGAATCTCTCCAGAGAAGGAGACTCCACAACCTCTCTGGGTAGCCTAGTCTGATGCTCCATCCCCTCAAAGTAAAGAAATCATGTCCTCCAACAGTCCCAAGCCCAAACCTCCCTTTCCATCCCTCTGACAGAGCACAGCAGGACCTCCTCTCACCCTGCCCAGGTACCCAGGTGGTTGCCCAGCTCTCAGAGCCTGGAGGGTCCTCCCCCTCCCACCCCCAGCTCCCCGTTACCTGTTGGCAGTGAGGTGAGGAGCAGCCACACTCAGATTCCCATGGCTTGGCAGCAGGAGTGAAGATGCTGTCCTTGCTGTCCCCACTCACATCCTCTCCATCCCTGCTAGGAGCTTGGGGACCCTTTGGGGAGCAGAGCCAAGCTCCCTACGTGCTCCCTGCTGCCAACACTCACTCTTGCTCTCCTCCTGCCCTGGTTTCCTGCCTCATGAGCAAACTCTAGAGCAGCTGCTTCACAGCTCACACACAACCGCAAGAGCTAGTGACAAACCCTGAGGGCTTCCTGCCATCCCCAGCACTCAGGCTCCCTGCTCTGCCTGCCCCAGGGACACAGTGGCCAACAGGATGGATGCTGAGCCCCATGCTTGGTAAGGGATTGGGGTCCTGGGGGCTGGGAACTGTGCTGCAAGGGTTCTGTTTGTCACCCACTGGCCTGGCAGTCCCAGCTCATCCCTGAGTGCCCTGGGCTGTCCCCTCTCCAGTGCTCAGNTGAGGGCTCCAGAGCTGGACCCAGGATTGCAGAGGAGGTGTGAGCAGAGCAGAGTGCAGTGGCACAATCACCTCTCTGGCTCTGCTGGCCACGCTTCTCTTGCTGCAGCTCAGGATGCCATTGATGCATAGGCAGGCTGCTGTTGACATGCACCAAGCACCCATGACCCTGTTACACTGTGCACATGTTGTGGGCCTCATCCTGCACCCTGCAGCCCTTGCTTTGCCCATCAGCACCCAGTGAGCCCAGAGCTTAGCAGCCCAAGAGCAGTGGTGACAGTGGCTGAAGCACAGGGGACATGTTGTGCCCCAGCTGGCCTACCAGCCCTGAACTTTTGGAGACAGCTCAGAGCAGAGCAACCACAACACTATTGTCTTGGCTTTTGCAATCAGACATGAAGCCACAGGTACCTGCTGCTGCCTGCTCTGCGGAGGCACAGGCAGGAAGCTCAGCAGTGCTGGGGGGGCTGGGGGTGGGCACCATGGCAGCAGCAGCAGCAGCACATGCAGCATCTCCAGCCTGGCAAGGACTCTTCCCAGGGGCAGCCAGGGAGAGGCTGGTGACAAGGTCCCCAAAGCAGAGACACTTACCTCTCTGGCACAGCACCCACCCTGCAGCAGCAAACAGCCAGAAGCTGTGCCCACCCTGCCACACAGAGCCCCAGGATGCAGCTGGGGAAGGGGTGATGGCAGCACCTGGTCCCCTCTGCCACCCCCAGATCCCCTCCCTCTAGCAAAGGGCCAGGAGCACATCTGGAGGCAGCAGGTAGATGCAAAACAAAAAGAGAAAAACCCCCATCAGCTCTCACCTTCACCTCCTTTTATTCCTCCCCAGAGAGCTGCTCCCCACATTTTCCCTTCAAGACACAGCACAAAGCACTCCATGCCCCATAGGGATGGTGCTGGCATCTCCTACCCCACCAGGGCATGGCACTGCCCCACAGCTCAGCACCACCTGCCCTGAGGGTGCTCAGCCCCGGCAGCAGCTCTGCAGTCCCTGAAGCATTTTGGGCAGGCTCCTTGAGGCCTGCCAGGGGCAGGTGCAGGTTCAGCAGAGGGAGAAGCGACGGGAGTTGATGTTCATGCGAGTGACCCCGATGTGCTTGAGGGGGGTGGAGAGCAGGAAGGCAGCTTTGGGTGGGATGTTGCACAGCAGGTCAGAATCTTCCTCACAGCCCTCCAGGCCAAAGGTAGCATCATCCAGCATCTCCTTGTGCTGGTGGCAGGCCTGCTCCACCTTCAGCTGGTGCAGCTGTGCCCGCAGGCGCATCAGCTGCTGGGCCAGGCGCTGGTCTGCTGCCTGCATCTCCTGCTGCACAGGGAGATGGACATGAGGGATGGAGTGGGACTGGCCACCAGGTCACCTGCCTGGGCAGTGGGGACCCTGGGGCAGCAGGGCTGGGGCTTGGCCAGGGCATAAACCCACTGGGGAGACACGCAGAGGTGTCCCTGGCATTAGCACAGAGCCCACACAGCTGGTCCTGGGGTCAGCAGAGGATCTGTGCCAGGGTCACAGCTCAGACACTTAGGGTTTGTACCCACACAGCTGCTGCTGCCTGTGCCACCCCAGGAAAGCCACCAACAGCCATGCCACAGCAGCAGAGCAGGCAGGAGGGGGTGACAACTACACACCCTGCCAGAGCTGTGCAGGGACAGGAACAGAAGTGGGCACCCTGCATCACCCTACATCCAGCAGCCACGCTGGGCACAGGAGCAAAAAAGCACAGTGTTGTGAGCAGAGCACCTTGGCCCTGGCACATCCATGAGGTCAGGCTGCAAGCACTCCCTCTACACAGAGGAGCCTCATAGCTCTGACTCCCCTTGGGCCTCACTCAACCCTTGTGTCTCCATCCCACCAGCAGCTACTCACCAGCTCCATCCTGAGCCACTCCAGAGCTGCCTCCATGGTGGCAAAGCCACAGATGCTAGCATCCTGCTCATCCTTGGGGTGCCCAATGCCCAGCTCTGCCCTTGGTGTCCCCACAGGGGTCCAGCTCTTCCAGGGCTGCCCTCGCACCCGTGCTTCCCACTCCAGGTAGGAAGGTCTCCTTGTCTGGAGCTTCAGCTTGGCTGTCAGTGCCTTCACACTGTCCAGGCTCTCCTCCTCCCAGCTGGGCTCCTCTTCACCCAGCTCCTTGAACTTCAGCTGGCTGAAGGCCATGGTGGCATCCACCAGAGGCCCCCAGAATCCTTGAGTGACCTCTCAGCCCCTCAAAGCCTCTGTGGCAAACAGAACCACTGCACCCACAGGGTAAGGAGCATCCTGACAAGGAACACCCTAACACCAACTCCCACCAGCTGCACCCACCTCCTGGCTATTTATTGCCCCCAGAACAATAAAGGTTGGGGACCCTGAGGACACTTCTAAGGGGCAGGAACTTTCCTTATCCAGAGGAGGATTTTTCTTTATTCGGTGGCAGTTTGATGGTTTTGGTTTTTTTTGTTTGGGTGTTTTTTTGTGTTTCCCTTATTCTTTTTTAGCATTATTGTCTCCAGCTGGGAGGAGACTCCCAGTTCCTGGCCGGAAGCCTTCTCTGGGACATACTGGTAATGATGATTTATCCCTGGGCACAGCCTTCCCTCCAGCACCCCCAAAAAAGCCTAAGGAAGGAAAAAAGAGCCCTGGGGGGGTGGGGGGGTGGTGATGGAAGGACAGGGTCCCGCACCCCAGCCAGGCCCTTAAGGTGGAACGGGGTCAGGATGCAGCCGCTGCCTTCCCTCCCCAGCCCCGGGGCTGAGCCACCTTAAAGCCAACATCCGCCGGGCGCGGAGCCCTGCGCTGAGCTGCTGTCCCCGCAGGCATGGCAGGGCTGTGCGGGGCATCAGTCAGCTCCCTGCTAGCACCCCGAGAACCCTGCTTCCTCTCCACGATCCCTGCTGGCAGCCTGAGCTGTCCTGTTTGCACCCCGAGCTCCTTGCTTGCACCCCGAGCTGCTCCGCTTATCGCCGGCAGTTCCCTCTTTGCCCTCTGAGGTCTCCCGCTTGCACCCCGAGCTCTCTGCTTGCACCCCAAGATCCCTGCTTGCACCCTGAGCTGCTCTGCTTATCCTCAGCAGTTCCCTGCTTGCTCCCCGAGGTCCCTGCTTGCTCCCCGAGGTCCCTGCCTGCCGCCGGAGCAGGTAAGCCCAGGGTGGCTGGGGCAGGCAGCGCTGCCATCTGCTTACCCTCCTTCTCCTCCTTCTCCTCCTCCCTCCCCAAGGCACTTGGCAGCAGGTTCTGCCCCATCCCCAGACGCGGGGGTGGCTGTAGGCACAGGTAGAGTCCGTGGGAAGGATGGGGACTGGGGGTCAGGTTGGTACCAGGGGTCTGGGAGTGGTTGGCACAGCAACCTAGAGCCTTAGTGCAAGCAGGAAAGGACCTAGAGCTGCTCCCTGCAAAGCAGTTTCATTTTCACCAGCTACCCAAAATCCCCACCCCACCCCAGGAGGTAGCCAGCTTGGGGTCTGGGCACTGCTGGGGAGCCTGGAGCCAGCTCAGCTCCCTGTAGCCTGTGCCTCAGTTTCCCCATCTGCAATGACAGCAGTGCCAAGGGTGGAAATATCAGAGTTTGTGGTGTGGAAACTCGGGGTGCTCTAGGTGACAATGTAAACACCACGAGGAGGGTGAGGCGATGGGGCCCAGCGTGACGCAGAGGGAAGAGAGGCTTTCCAGGCTGGGCCCTGCTGCTGCAGGATTTCCCCTTTCTCCCTCCAGCTCCACGACAGCCACCAGCAGCAGATCCCTGAGCCTGGCAGGAACAGGGAACCCCAGAGCTTGGGGCCCACCATGGAGTTCTCAGAGCTGATCAAGACAGCGACGGTGGAGAACGTGCTGCTGTCACGCCCGGGGCTGCCTGCAGTGAAGGGCACGCTGTGCATCACCAGCCACCACCTTCTCCTCTCCTCGTGCCCCGGTGGGGACAGCCAGCCTGGCACTGAGGAGCTCTGGCTGCTCATCCGTAACGTGGATGCCGTGGAGAAGAGGTGGGTGTCTCCTCACACTCCCTTCGAGCAGCATCACCCCTGCCATAGCTGGAGGAGGTCAGAGCATGGCCACCTCAGGGGGCTGCCCACTGAGCCTTGTCTCTCCCCTTCCCCATGGCACTGAGCATTGACCTCCTCTTCTCCTCCATGACTCAGAGTGCAGAATTTAGGCTGGTACCAGCCCCCCCGGACTAACGGCCCCCCACAAGACACCAGGTTTGGCTTTTAATGCTCTCTTGGCTCTGCTAACCTACCCAGCCTTGTGCTAACCAACTACAGCACCTGCCAGCTCCCAGCCAGGACAGGGAGATGGTGGCAATCCTGCCTTGGGACAAGCATGCCACCAGTGCCAGATGAGAGGCAGAGATTCAGCACCCACAGCAGCACAGCCTTGCAGCTTCACCCTGCTCAGCTTTTCCCTGGGGAGGAGAGGGCAGCTTGGCACTGTTGTGTGTGTGCACAGACCTACAGCCAGCCCTGAGCTTCCTCCTGCCTCCCTCAGGCTCACTGGCTCCTCAGGAACCATCACACTCCGCTGCAAAGATCTGAAGGTGCTGCAGCTGGAGATCCCAGGCATGGAGCAGTGTCTCAACATTGCCAGCTCCATCGAGGTGAGCCTGGCCCTGAGCTGTGTCAGGGTGCAAAGGACTGGCAGGAGAAAGCAACCTGCCTGCACTGTTTGCTCTGGGTCTGTCATTAACATGGGTAAACACTCAGCTCCCTGTTGGGGTTGGCACAAAGTGTCCACAGGGCTGGTAGTGGTAGTGCCAGTGTCTGCCCAGCTCTCACTTACAGCAGGGACATGGCCAGGAGCAGGGAACAGGGTTTGCAGAGCACTGAGGGACATGGTGGGGATATTCCAAGCCACCTCTGTGCTCTGGTCAACAATCCCCCTCCTTGACTAGCTGCACCTTTGCTCCCACTCCAGGCCCTCTCCTCAGTGGACTCCGTGATGATGATGTACCCGTTCTTCTACAGACCCCAGAGCCTGAAGCTTGAGGAAGGCTGGCATCTTTACCCCCTGCAGCAGTACTTCCAGAAGATCTCCTCACAGGTGAGAGAGACCTGGCTGGGGCATGAGGGGAGAAGTGACTCCCTCCTCTAATAGCAGACTGCTGGCTGGGGCTAACGCTGTTAGGGAGGTCCCTGACATAGCTCCCACCCCCTGCATCTCCACCCCTAGACGAGCCAGTGGAGGCTGAGTGATGTCAACAGAGACTTCAGCACCTGCCCCACGTACCCTGCTGCAGTGATGGTGCCAGCAGCAGTGGCTGATGATGTCCTGCGCAAGGCTGCCCGCTTCCGGCAGGGTGGACGCTTCCCTGTCCTTAGCTATTATCACCCCAGCAATGGCACTGTGAGTCCCTCTCCCCTTTCCCTACTGCTCTCAGCACTCAGCTGAAGGTAGCTCAATGCCTCACTGCCCACCATCCCTCACCCTGCAGGTGATGCTGCGCAGCAGCCAGCCCCTGACGGGTCCCAACCGCAAGCGCTGTCGCGAGGATGAGATGCTGCTGGGGACAGTGCTGGATGAGGGGGAGAGAGGCTTTATCATTGACACACGCTCAGCCCAGGCAGCCAAGCAAGCTCGGATGACAGGAGGGGGCACAGAGCCCAAGTCCTCCTACCCACAGTGGAGGAGGCTGCACCGGCCCCTGGAGAGGTGAGGAGCTATGCTGAGGCCTGCTGATCTCATGACACCACCCTGGTGAGGTCACAGGGACTCCAGCCCCTCCAAAAACAGGCTCCCCAAGCTCCTGACACCACTTTCCTGCCCTCTCAGGGGTCGCCCGCTGCAGGAGAGCTTTATTAAGCTGGTGGAAGCCTGCAATGACACCTCCATCACCATGGACCGCTGGCTGAGCAGGCTGGAGAGCTGCCGCTGGCTGAGCCACGTCAAGGCAGCCCTCAGCACAGCCTGCCTGGCTGCACAGTGCCTGGACAGGTAACAGGGGGGCTGCTGCCCCACACACCTCCATTTCCCCCCTTTCAAAGCTCTCGCCATGGCACAACCCTTGGGCATCACCCATTGTTGCCAACAGGGAAGAGGCTAACGTGCTGGTGCATGGGGCAGAGGGGACAGACAGCACCCTGCTGGTGACAGCACTGGCTCAGCTCATCCTGGATCCATCGTGCCGCACGCTGACAGGCTTCCAAGGGCTGCTGGAGCGGGAGTGGATCGAGGTGAGAGCAACAGGCCTGAGGGCAACAGGGATCCCAGCTCAGCTGGGTACCTCCCTGCTCCCTTTCACCCCCCACTATTGCCCCTTGGGGGTCCCACAGGCTGGCCACCCCTTCCACCTCCGCTGTGCCCGCTCTGCCTACTCCCACGCCAGGCTGAAGCAGGAGGCTCCACTTTTCCTGCTCTTCCTGGACTGTGTGTGGCAGCTGAGCCGCCAGTTCCCCTTCTCCCTGGAGTTCAGTGAGCACCTTCTCCTCAGCCTCTTTGACAATGCCTATGCCTCTGCCTATGGCACCTTCCTCTGCAACAACGAGAAGGAGAGGTGAGTGGGGCCAGCACTGTCCCTTAGGAGCAATGCTGCTTGTCACCACAGTGCCCTGGGGCCAGCACAAGGGTTGAATTGCCTTCATGCTGCTGCTCACAGCATGGGTCACACCAGCAATGGAAATACATCTTAACTCTCCTGTAGGTGCCTGTGTAAAGTGAAGGAGAGCACACACTCCCTCTGGGCATGGCTGAACCAGCCTGGGGAGAAGAAGAAGTGCCTGAACCCTCTCTACTCACCCAACAGCCTGGTCATCTGGCCTTCTGTTGAGCCCCAGAGCATCCAGCTCTGGCAGGGTAAGTTGGGTCCAGCTCTCCAAACCCATCACCAGATCTGAGCTGCTCTGCTTCTCCCTCCCTTCAGAGGGCCCAGCTGAAGTAACTCTCAGCCTCTGCTCTCCTAGGTTTATTCCTCCGATGGATCCGTTCATCCCAGTACCTGGATGAGGCCTGGGCACAGATCCAGCACTTAGTGGAAAGCAACAACTCCTTTGGCAAGGAGAGCTCAGGGAACAGGCTGAGCCAGTCCCTCTCTGAGCCCACTGCCCTGATGGAGAATGGAAGATGAACAGCAACATGGGCAGCTCATTCCCTGTGGGCTGCCAGGGCCAAGGGGACACAGTGCAGCTTTCCATGGGAAGCTCTGTGCAGGACACAGGCCCCACAGGATGGCTCTGGGAGCAGGGAACAGGCTCCCTTTTGCAGCCTCTGAGCTGTACAGACTGAAGTTGTGTCAGTAAAGTGCTCCCTCTCCTAGCCCACGCCTGCTTTTCCACACTTAGGTAGGAGCAGGAACAACCTCATGCCCTTGCCTGCAGGATTCCAGCAGTGCTGGTGGAGGAGAAGTGCAGGAGCTCAATGTGCCCAGCAGCTCCCACTCCCCCTGCCCAGCTCCTACACACAGCCAGCCCAGCAGAAACTAAGTGGCAGAACACACTAAGCCTGCAGCTCCCTCTCCACCCAAGGGCACTCTGGCTCCAAGTGTCCTATCAGTCACTCCAAGCTGGGAAATCTGCCCTTGAACCCAGCTTGGAGGAAGGAAAGGGATAGAAACCACTCTCCAGCCAAAACAGACACAGGGGGAGAGGGCTGGAAGGATGAGGCTTTGCAACACCAGCAACTAGTGCAGGAAATAACTGTTCCATGAGGAAAGTTGGCTCAGGGTCAGGCCAGCAAACAAATACAAAGCACCAGAGCTGGATGCCTGGGTGTCAGCTGGAAAACAATGCCTGGCTGCAGCACTTCCAGCCTCTTCACACTTCAGGCTTGGACCTGAACCATCAGCTGCAGCTCCTCCCTGGGAAAGAGTTAAGCTGGGGTGGGCAGAAGCCCAGGAGGAACTGCTCTGCTGTCTGCCCAGGGGTGGGGGGAGCAAGGCACTGCCAGCAGAGCTGGGAAAGCAAAGCACTCAGGGTCATTTTGTTCCAGGCTAAAAGAAAACAACCCACAGAGGTGTTTTGACTTGTGTTTATAAAAGATTTCTATTTATTTCCTAATGATATTTTTTTTTCTCCTCTGATGTATAAATATGCCCAGCAGGAAGCCAGGGGGCAGGCAGCCAACCCAGCTCCCTCCCTCACCTTCCCTCTACCACCCTGTGACAGCCAGCCCTGCCTTTTGGGAGCCAACTTGGAAACTGCTCCCTTCAGGAGCTGATGGACTGGGCAGTGTGGTTGGTGGAGGAGGAGGAGGAGGAAAAGAGGAGAGGAAGTCCTTCCTCCCTCCCTCAAGCTTCAAACTCAAACTCAAAGTACTGGGGATCGAAGTAGTGGATGCGAACATAGCCATCCTCACCCCCACTGCTGTAGCTGCAGGGGAGGAAAGAGAAGAGGAAATCATCAGTGCTGTCAGGAGCTCACTGCTGCAAGGTTTATCCCACAGAGGAGTGAAGTTTGTTCTCACAACCCCCTCCAGAAACTAATAAAGGAGTCATGAGTCAAAGAAGATATTATTGATGCAACCAGAACAGAAGTGAAGCTCCTGAGCAGCCCTGGGGAAGGCAGCAGGGCTGGGCTGGGAGTTAAGGAAGGTTCTAGCTCCATTCCCAGGTGCCCTGCTCCTGAGCTCAGCCATACCCTAACCAAAAGGGGGGTTTGGCTTGCCTGGGGCATGCTGCAAGACCCCCAGAGATCCTTACCTCTTCCCATCAGGGTGAAAAGCAACGCTGTTTATGGGCCCAAAGTGACCTTTCACTCTGCCAAACTCCTCTTCAAAAGCCAAGTGGAAGAATCTGGGAGAAGGAAGAAGGTTTAGATTAGCACAAGAGGGCAGGAGCCTGCTTAAGCACACAAGCAGGGTTTCCTCCAAGAAGTTCTGCAAGTGTAATGCCTCCTCCAACACTGCCAGGAGCAGGATGCTCTGGAAGCAGCAACCCTAGGGCTGTCAGGAGTCCTGCCAGAGGAAAACAACCAACCTGGCCTCAAATTTGCCAATCCTAGTGGAGGTTGTTGTCACATCCATGGCCTCTTGGCCACCACCAAGCACAACCTGCAACAGAGAAGCCACAACATTTCAGTGCTGCTTACACCACACACTCAGCAGCAGCCAGGAGAGGAGGGAGCCGAGTCTTGGACAAGCCTCCTAACTAAGCCACAAACTCAGGAGCAGGCCTGACTCCAGCTCCAGAGGAGTTCCCAGCTCCCAGCCTCCTCTGACAATACAATCCTAGAATGGTTTGGGTTGGAAGGGACCTCTGGAGCTCATCTAGTCCAACCCCCCTGCAGTGAGCAGGGACATCCCCAACTAGAGCAGCTTGCCCAGAGCCCTGGCAAGCCTCACCTGCAATGCCTCCAGGGATGGCAACTCAACCACCTCCCTGGGCAACCTGGTGGAGTGTTCCACCACCCTCCTGGGGAGGAACTTTTTCCTAATATCATGCCTGAATCTACTCTTCTCCAATTTAAAACCATTGCCCCTTGTCCTTTCACTCCAAACAGGCCCTCTGCAGCCTTCTTGGAAGTTCCCTTTAGGTACTGGAAGGTCACTAGTAGGTCCCCCTGAAGCCTTCTCTTCTCCAGGATGAACAATCCCAGCTCCCTCAGCCTGTAAAGCCTTGCTCACTGCTCCAGACCACAGCAAAGTTCCTCTCCCACAGCTGTGGTTTTTAGCTGGGCTGGTGTCATATTAACAGGCAAGAGGCTGACCCAGACACTTTGCCTTCCCAGAGGAGTTCAGAGCAGTTGAGAGTGGCTGAGCTCCTGCTTACATGATCAAAGATGGGGGAGAGTGCAGCAGAGTTGACAGGGCGCTCAGTCCGGAATGTCTTCAGGTGCTCCAGGGTTGTGCAGTCAAAGAGCTAGGAAAAACAGGGAGACAGTTCCTCTTCATTCACACAATCACAGCATGTAGGGGTTGGAAGGGATCTCTGGAGATCATCTAGTCCAACCCCCCCAGTAAGAGCAGGACAACCTAGAGCAGCTTGCACAGGATGCTGTGTCTAGTTGGGTTTGGAATGTCTCCAGAGATGGAGACTCCAGCACCCTCAAAGGAAAGAAGTTCCTCTTGCTGTTCAGATGGAACTTGCTGGGTGCTAATTCTTGGGAAGGCTGGAAATCTAGAAGGACTAAAGAACAGGGAAGAGAAGATATTGTCTGTAAAGACTTGGGACACAAAGCCATAGCCAGTAGAGTTTGATTCTGTTTGCTCCTGACAGCACTCTTCCTTCCCATCTTGAGTCCACTGGCTATTTCTATAGATGACAAAAACTAGTGATTAATCCAAACCTGGTAATAGCCTGCCCTTTTTTAGTTTGATATGGTACAATGCTTACATCATGTAAGAGAAATACCTCTTAAGATCTAAGCTAAACAGCTCAAGTTATGAAAAAAAATTATGAACATGTATAGAGAAAAATTCTCTCTCCTAAAAAACTTCCTCAATTCCTGAAGATGTAAGTTTGTATGTACACAGCTCTGCAGTCTGAAAGCTGCTTTTCAACACCAGTCTGGCTGCTAGGCCTCACTAGGGCAAATATTTGGGGGATCTGAGTGCCCCCAAGATTTCCTCAGAACCTTCAAACACTGGCCTGTGGTACATCTCACCTCTGGGATGTATTTTGGCAGTGTTGTACTGGCACCTCCCATTTCTGACTGAGCTTTCCCACTAAGCTTTGACTTTCCACTTACTCCCCTTTCCCACAGCTCTGCACAAGAGATCGTGCAGCCACTGCAATTCTGCCTGAGAGGAGCCTCACCTTGGCTGTGTTGTCCTTGGAGGCAGTGATGAACATTGTCATGTCCCTGGAGGTCTGGATGTCATTGATTTGCTTGGTGTGTTCCTTGATGTTTGACAGCTGCTCTCCTGACTGAAGGGTGAAGAAGGCAGTTACAGCATGCTGGGAAGTGAAATGAACCCATCTGGGGTGCACTAAAAGGAGTGTGACCAGCACACTCTTGTGGAGGAAGGGAGGGAAGTTCCCCTCCTGCTCTACTCTGCCCTAGTGAGGACACATCTGGAGTCCTGGGTCCAGTTCTGGGTCCCCCAGCTCAAGAGAGACAAGGAAAGAGTCCAGCAGAGGCTCCCAAAATGCTGAGGGCACTGGAGCATCTGTGGCAGGAGGAAAGGCTGAGAGCCCTGGGGCTGCTTAGACTGGAGAAGAGCAGAGCCAGAGGGGAGCTGCTCCATGCTCAGCAAGAGCTGAAGGGTAGGGGTAAGAGGCTGGGGCCAGACTCTTCTCTGTGGTCCTTTCCAACTCCTACAACACTGGGATTTGGTGAAAATCAATTCAGGAGGTGTTGCTGTCAGCAGCAGGGCAGATGTTGGTATATCAGCCTCGCTCAAGGGAGACACATACTTTATCTCCTCTTCCACAAGGCTGCTGATTTAAGCCAAAAAGCTCCCATTTTGTCCCATGAGCACAAGAGGAATGCTCTGCTCTCCTCCCCCCAAGCACTGCTGCCCAAGGGAGATGTTCTTCCTTATCAGCCTGACCTTGGCACTGAACTGGTTGAGCTCTCCATTCTCATGTCCAGCAATGATGAACTCTCCCAGAGGGCCCCACACAGCACTGGTGATTTTAGAGTCACTGCAGGGGATTTTCATGTAAGGCTCGTTGTTCTCTGCAGGAAGGAAGGAAAGGGACAGACAGACAGACACAGTGGCACCAGCTTTGGCCTTCAAGGCTTCCCCTTATTCCCTGGTGCAGGATTCCTCACCAATCTGGCTGGAGTCTCGCAGGTCAAAGAAGCTGACAAAGCACTGATAGCCCATCTGCTTGTCTGTGGAGAACATGATGATGTTCCCTCCAAAATCAAAGCCACAGGTCCTCACTGCTGAGCTGGTCTTCACTAGGGCTAGCTGCTTTCCTGAAGAGAGAGCAGGAACTGTCACTTCCCCAGGGATTTTAGTGGGAGGGTAATGAGAAGCAGCAGAGTCACAGGGAAGAGAAGAGCATGGGGTGGAGTTGACCAGCAAGTTTGGTGACCTGCAAGCTCTTAACCTCATGCTTGGACTACACAGGTGGTAAAGTGAAGAAGTTCACTAAATAGTCATTAAAAGTCAGGCACATACTAAATCCCTAAAGCTCAGCATGGGGAGGGTTGGAAGGGACCTCTGGGGATCATCTAGTCCAATCCCTCTGCTCCAACAGGGTCACCCACAGCAGCTTGTCCAGGATCACCTCCAGGAGGGTTTGGAATCTCTCCAGACAAGGAGACTCCACAACCTCTCTTGGCAGCCTGGGCCAGGGCTCTGGCACCCTCACAGCAAAGTTTTGCCTCCTGTCCAGGTGGAATCAACTGGGTTCCAGTTTGTTCTTCTGTGTTCTACACAAACCCTTCCCTCCAGCAGCCTCAGTTTCCAGTCAGACCTCTTTCAGGAAGTGAAGAGGCCCATGTTCTGCTGCCACAGACTTCATGGCAGGCCAGAGCTGGGACTCAAAAGCAAGAGTTACATGGCAAGAGAAGAGCCTTACCTGTTTCACAGTCCCAGAGCCGACAGCTGTTATCTGCAGAGCCAGTGAGCACATGTCTTGTGTCCCCTAGGTCACCAGTTAGGGAACATCAGCCTCAAAAAAGTACTGTCTAGACACTCAGAGAATATTTATACATGAGAGTAAAAAGCTGGATTACACAGAGCTGGACAAAATCCATTCCAGGACCAGCAAAACTCCAGTACTCCCATTCCAAGCTCCACTACTTTCCTCTTAAAATCTTAAAGGCTCCAGCTCTTGCATTAACACAACCTTTGCACACTTTTCTCTCTGCTACTTGCTGCCCACAGAAGACCTTGTGCTCCTCAGCCACATTCCCAGGGCCATCAGAGCAAAAAGAAGCAATGCACAAACAACAGCAGATAGGACAATGCTGTACATGTTATTCCAAACAAGCAAAATCACCCAAAAGACAGAGAAAAGGAAAGACAGCAGTAGAGTTAAACACTTTATATTGCTCTCACACTCCTTTTCAAGAGAAAACACTGCAGCAGCTGGGAGAAATCAGCTCAAAAGGGGCAGACACACTGCCTCCTACCACCAAAGGATACAATCANCCGGGGTCTGGGCTTCTGGGTTGCGGGAGGGGTCCCCTCCCGCAACCCAGAAGCCCAGACCAGGGGGACTGTGAACCGCTAACTAAGCCCTAACCCCAACTCCGCTCCCGTTCGTGCTCTCACCATCTTGGCAGCGTTAGAGGCGAGGGAGGCCCCCGCGCTCACTTCCGGGTTAGAGGTGGCGGGAACCGGAAGTGCGCCACAGGCACCATGGCGCCCGTGGGTGAGCTTCCGGTTAGGCCTTGACGGGGGTGGGG
>VWZO01008415.1:173161-187638 GCA_013396975.1 Bucco capensis | reverse complement strand
TTGGTTTGCGGTTTTGGGGGAAAGGAAATAGGTATTGGTGGGAGTTGTGTGGGGTGTTTGGTGAGGGGGGGGATAGGGTTGTGGGTTGGGTCTTTGTAGAGGGGAGAGCATGGCTGTGGTCTAGGCCTCTGTGGNCCAGGGCTCTGGCACCCTCACAGCAAAGTTTTGCCTCCTGTCCAGGTGGAATCAACTGGGTTCCAGTTTGTTCTTCTGTGTTCTACACAAACCCTTCCCTCCAGCAGCCTCAGTTTCCAGTCAGACCTCTTTCAGGAAGTGAAGAGGCCCATGTTCTGCTGCCACAGACTTCATGGCAGGCCAGAGCTGGGACTCAAAAGCAAGAGTTACATGGCAAGAGAAGAGCCTTACCTGTTTCACAGTCCCAGAGCCGACAGCTGTTATCTGCAGAGCCAGTGAGCACATGTCTTGTGTCCCCTAGGTCACCAGTTAGGGAACATCAGCCTCAAAAAAGTACTGTCTAGACACTCAGAGAATATTTATACATGAGAGTAAAAAGCTGGATTACACAGAGCTGGACAAAATCCATTCCAGGACCAGCAAAACTCCAGTACTCCCATTCCAAGCTCCACTACTTTCCTCTTAAAATCTTAAAGGCTCCAGCTCTTGCATTAACACAACCTTTGCACACTTTTCTCTCTGCTACTTGCTGCCCACAGAAGACCTTGTGCTCCTCAGCCACATTCCCAGGGCCATCAGAGCAAAAAGAAGCAATGCACAAACAACAGCAGATAGGACAATGCTGTACATGTTATTCCAAACAAGCAAAATCACCCAAAAGACAGAGAAAAGGAAAGACAGCAGTAGAGTTAAACACTTTATATTGCTCTCACACTCCTTTTCAAGAGAAAACACTGCAGCAGCTGGGAGAAATCAGCTCAAAAGGGGCAGACACACTGCCTCCTACCACCAAAGGATACAATCAGCATCCACACACCACACAGCTCCCGTGTGACCATTGTAAGTGCCCAGCCTCTCTCCATTCACTGAATACCACACGTTGACAATCTGCGAGGAGAAAACAAACCCAGCACCCCCTCTTACTAAACAGAGTCGCTTGGTTTTCAAGCCATGGTGTGGGGTGTGTGTGTGCACTCACGGGATCCTTAGCTACGGTAAAGAGCAGGTCTCCTTCTCGGTTGTACTTGATCTGCGTGATGGAACGCTCATGGCCTTGCAGCAGGATTGGCTTCTGTGAGGGGGAGACGCCATTAATGCCTCAATCCAGGCTAGGCCTTAGCCCCCCCGGGGTCTGGGCTTCTGGGTTGCGGGAGGGGTCCCCTCCCGCAACCNCTTTGAGGGAGGAATGTGGCTGTGGCCTACACCTCTGTGGGATTTTTCCTGAGGGGGGAATGTGGCTGTGGCCTAGGCCTCTGTGGGGTCTTTGTTGAGGGGGAAGCATGGCCGTGGTCTAGGCCTCTTGGGGGGCTGTTCTCTGAGCAGGGAATATGGCTGTGACCTAGATCCCTGCAGGGTCTTCTTTGAGGGAGAAATATAGCTGTGGTCTGGACCCTTGTGGGGTCTTCCCCAAGGATGGAATATGGCTGTGGCCTGGACCCCTGCAGGGTCTTTCTTGAGGGGAAAACATAGCAGTGGCCTAGCCCCTTGTGGGGTCTTCTCTGAGGGCAGAATATGGCTGTGATCTAGACCCTTGCAGGGTCTTCTTTGAGGGGGAAATATAGCTGTGGCCTGGGCCTCTGTGGAGTCTTCCTTGAGGGGGGAATATGGCTATGGCCTGGACCTCTATGAGGTTTTCCTTGAGGATAGAACATGGCCATGAGCTAGACTCCTGTGGGATGGGAGCAGGTCTGTGATGTCAAACCCTGTGGGGTCTTCCCTAAGGATGGAAAATGGCCATGGCTTGGATCCCTGTGGGCCTTCCCTGTGGGAGGAATGTAACCATGGGTCAGCTGGCTGAGGTGCTTCCCTTGAGGGAATGTGGCAGCATGCTGAGCCCTGGGAGAGGCCGTTCCTGAGGGAGATGTGGCTGGAGGCTGGGCTTGCTGCAGGGTGTTAGCCTGAATGGGCCCAGAGTGAGCTGTGTCATGATGGGAGACAGCAGAGAGCTGGGCTAGTGAAGGCTGGCCTTGCTGGGGGGTGGCAGTGGCCCAAGGCAGGCCCTCTGCAGGCCGAGCCATGAAGGGGCTGAGGGTAGGAGCAGGCTGGTGCTCTCCTGGAGCCAGCAGGCCACTGAGGCCAGGCTGTGTGGCAGGAGAGGCAGCAGTGCTGGTGCTGGTGGCTGTGCTGTGGGGCAGCACTGGGCCCTTCCTGCGGACAGGTGCTGCAGGGCTGGAGGAGGTGAGGAGCCAGGGGCACCTGCAGCAGCTGCTGGCTGAGATCACCTTCCTGGCCTCCAACTACAAGGTGAGACTTGGGCTGGGCTCCCGGGCCAGGGAGGTAGCAGAGTCTCCAACTGCTTTGGGATCATTTCTACCTCTTTACTTCTGGAATTGATACTTAAAACTGTTAAATAGTCCATCTGTTCTTCTTTATCCTCAGTAATACTTCCCTACAGCACAGCTCTTCCTGTGCAGAGCTGATCCTGCTTTTATAGACAGCAGGTTATTAACCATCATTTTGCATGAATTTGGGGTACTAAGACCTTGAGCAGCTTGTCCCTGGCAGCAGAATTGCCACTGTGCCACATTTCCAGTGCCAAACACAGCACAGGATGAGTGGGTCTGGGCTTTCTGGCTGTTTGCCTGCTGGGGGGGTGTGGTGGGTTTGTGAGCAGCAGCTGACAGGCCTGTGTTCTTCCTGCAGTACATGGTGCCATTTCTGCTCAATCAAGGGGGATCTCTCCTCTTCTACCTCAGCTTGGCATCTGCAGGTCAGTTCTCATTGCTTTTGTGGAGTTGATTGGCATTTGGGGGAGGAGCAGCACTAATTGATGACTCTGGTGACTCAGCTCAACATCAACCACCAATAAAACAAATTTCTTAAGGTTTGGGCAAGATTCTCCATCTGAAAGTGTGTTCCAACTGTTCCATTTCAGATCTGTCCCTGGCAGTCCCACTCTGTAACTCCCTGGCTTTGATAGTCACACTGGTGACTGGGAAGATTCTGGGAGAGGACATTGGTGGGAAAAGTAAGTTACACTTCAAGCATTGCCTCACACTGTCTCCTGGAGAAGATCTGACTGACTCCTTTTGGCTTATGCAAGTTCTCAAGCTGTTGCTGTTCCTTTCTGCAGGGGCTGTGGCAGGAATGCTGCTCACTGTCCTAGGAGTCACCCTCTGTGGAGCTGCTTCATGAATCAGACCCAGTGAGAAGCAGAGGAAAAGAAACCTGTTCAAAGGTAACCAGGGGGAGCTTCTGGCTCAGCTGCACCTGGAAAGCTGTGTTTTGATGTCAAAAACTGTGCAAACATGGCCTGTTGTTCTGTGAGCACCAGGGTGGAACAAGGCAGGGGGCAAGGACCTCTCCTACTGAACAGCATTCAGCAATCTTTGTGTCTGGGCTGCTTCAAGACAAGGATGATTGATTGAATGGGCTTGTTCATCACTGGAGGGATAAGAAATGGTTAATAAACATTCAAAGGGAAGTTAAGGGAGCAAGTGGGTTTTCTGGAGAAGGAATGTCTTTAGGAGGCTCCCTCTTTTCATGGCCAAGCAGAGGGAAATGGCTTCCTCCACTGTCTCTCATCTGTAAAACAGCAGCCCAACAGTGCAGCCTGTCCCTTGGGAAGGAAAGGGTGGATTTCTATCCCAAAACACCAGATAGATCACAGACAGACAGAAGAAAATCTTTATTCCCCTTGAAATGAATCAGAAACACTGGGCAGCCTCCTGCTGAGCCCAAAGCCTTGCAAGCAGCTGCTGTCCTGCTGAGCCAGCCCTTCCCAGCACACTCTGGCATGACTGCTTATCTCAATGGATGGTGACTCTGCCACACAGAGAGTGATCCCCACAGGCACAGAAGCCAAGCCTCTTCTCCTGAGGTCAGGTTTGAGCCATTGCTCCCCACCAATTGCCCCAGCAAGTCAGGAAGCTCTCCTCCTCATTCAGTGCTTCATTTCAACCAGGAGTTCCCCAGATACACCACAAGCACTTGGAGATCTCAGATCTTGCAGAGCCATCCCAGATACACAGCTCAGACACTGATACAGATCACCCACAGTTCAGCAGGGAACAGCTTGTTCCTGAAGGTTCAAAGCACCTGCTGCCTTCAGGCATTTGAGTTCCACCACAAGCAATCAGCTCAAGTGCTTTCTGTAAGTGACAGTCCTCCCAGCCTCCATTTTTCCCCAGAACCATCCAGCTCAGCCAAGAGAAGCCAGTTTCTTGTGGAAGGAAACCTCACTGGGACCCCCTCTAGGCCACACAACCACCTCCCTGGCTTCACAGTGCTCTTCAATCCCTGCTTTAACCAGATACTGGCATCTAAAAGAAAGGAAAGACTTTCTTGCCACCTTCATCTGAAGTGGAAAACATCATCCCACAGAGCTGGAGCTCCCCCAGGCTGCTGCTGTCGGGGAGGTGATGTCAAGACTGCAGAGCTGCAGCTCCACTGCTTCTCCACACACTTGGCAATGGTCTCCTAGGGGTCAGGAGTCTCCAGCTTCTTTTTCAGCATCAGGTACTGCAAGAGAAAGCACAGCAAGCATTAACAGTTTAGGTAGGTGCCATCATCCAATCCAATCTGGTAGTCCTTGGGGAAGTGAGCCCTCCCCAGGCAAGGCCAGGCCATGCCCAGCCCAGGCAGGCACTGCTCTGCCCCATGGCTTGGGAGAGGCAGGCCCAGGCCCTTACATTCTCCCTGCTGGCAATAGCTTGTTGCAGCCACAGCAGCTCCATCAGCAAGTGATTTCTGTAGGCCTGCAGGCCAGAGCGAGTCTGAGGAAACTGCTTCATGTCCTCAAGTGGAACTGCTGCCAAGAAATGGAAGGAAAAGCTCTTCTTAGAACAAAGTCTCAGATGGCATCCCTTGTCTCTCATGCACAGAGTTCTTCTAACCTCTCCAGGATGCTCTCAAGCTTCTCTGCCCCTGTGCTCAGCAGCACATCCCTCAGAGCATGCAGAAGAGCTGTGCCCCAGCTCCCATCTCTTACCCAGGCACGCTGCAAGGGGCTCTGCCTCCAGGACTGTGCTAGCCCACATGCTGCTGTTGTCCTTGCTCTCTTCTGGGGCACTGCACCCCTTTTCAATGCCTTTATCAGCATCACCCCCCAGATTTGGGGGGCTCCCTGCATCCCCTGCAGCTGCAGAGCTCAGCTCTTTCTCTCTTTGCAGATGGGCTGTAGGTTCCACACTGCTGCAGCTCCCATCCTGTTCTGGTTCAGAGGGGTCCAGCTCCTCCTGGGGTTTCTCTGTGCTGGCCTCCTCACTCAGCACAGCTTCCTGCAGACCTGAGCCCTTCCCCTGTGTTGGCTGCTGAAGGAGCAACAGGGGAGAGATTGAGATAGAAGGAGAGATAACAACTGCTGTGGGCCAGGGGCCATGACACCCACGTGCTCTGGGTTGAAGCACTGTGAACTCTTTAAAGGGCTTCCCTTCCAGAAGGGGTAAACCCACGACAGAATGGCATCCAGCACCAGAGGAGAGGCTCTGGCTGTTCACTACAACCAGGTGATGTGAGCTCCTGGGGACAAAACCCACAGGAGGCACCTGCACATGTCAGGGGATTGACTTGAGGTTGAGCTTCACCCAGAGAAGGGAATCCTCAGTCAGGGACTCACTCAGGGGAATCTTACAGGCTGGGGATATGTAATTATTTGGTTTAATTTGGTAGAATTACAGGTTCCTGATGCAAAAGCATCATCTGCTCAGCCCATGAGGCCAGCCCACCTCCCCCCCCAGGCTCCCCCCTCTGCCCATGCCAAGGCACAGACCTCAGGGACAAACACTGGCTGGGGCAGGAGGTGTCCCCTCCACTCCAGGTGCCTCAGGTCTCCTTCGATCTCCAGCACCACCTCCTCGTACTCTGCCTGCAGCCTCCCAAACCTCTTCCTCAGCAGGTAACCCCTGACACAGGCCTGGGGGGCACAGGAGCTGCTGAGAGCCCTTCCCTACCGCCCCAGCCCCACAATGAGCCTCCCTTTGCCCCCTCCCCAAGCACCCAATGAAGGGACACATCCCACGCCTGGAACCGTGACAGGGTTTAATGAGGAACAGCCAGCTAGAGCAGGGACCCCCACCCAGCTGTGCACCCCCTCCCTTCTCCGTCACGTTCCCTCACCCAAGCGGTGTGCACCCACAGGCCCCTTGCCCACGGGGCCCTCTCCTCCGCCATGCTACCCCAAGGCGCACGCTCCCCACGGGGAGACCTTCCCTCCACAGAGACCTTCCCCACGGAGACCCTCCCCACGCGGCCCCCTGAGACCTGCAGGCGGGTCACGGCGCGGACCAGCCGCCGCCATCCCTCAGCCTCTGCCTGCAGCCCCAGCGCCGCCATCTCTCTCCCAGCAACAGGGCGCGCGCGGATGACGTCATCCAGCCACCAAGCAGCGCCCCCTGGCGGCCGCGCCCCGCCACTGCGAGGCCCAAGGAAATGGCGGTGGGGTGGGACGTGTGTGTCTGTGTGTGTGTGTGTCCCAGCTCTGTCCCCGCGCTGTGCGACCGCGACGGGTGGCCCTGGTGTGGGGCTCCGGTGGAGTGTCCTGCTGGCGGCTGCCCCACCCTAGCCAGGGCCAGGCGCTGGGTCAGGCTCTGGGCTCCTCAGGGTCAGGGCTTTCGGCCAGGTGCAGCTTCTGGCTGAGCGTGGGTCAAGGGAAAGTGCTGCAGGGACATGTCAGCTTCCCACCACTGCCACCATCAACAGCATCACTGCCATCAGCTCCATCACTGCCACCTCCAACCCCACCCTTTCCATCACCACCACTGCCATCGCCATCGCTGCTGCCGCCACCACCATCACCGCCAGTGCCCCACACCTGGCCCAGGATACATGGAGCTGCTGAGCTCCTCCAGCTGTGGAGAGGCAAAGAGAAGCTGAGGCTCTGGCACAGAGGCCAGGCCCCATGGAGATCCCAACCACGGCAGTGAGGCTGGGCAGGGGACAGAAGGGGTGACACTCACATGTGCCAGCAGCTGGTCCAGGTTCCTGTCGGCTGCTGCCTTCTTCTGCTCCTCAGGGAGCTCCTCCACGCAGACATCGAGGCCGAAGTGGAGTCGTGCCAGCTTCTCCTGCATCTCCCGCACGTGCTCCAGCTGCTCGAAGGAACACTCCTTCCCTGCACACGCAGGCAGGAGCCATCACCAGCCCCATCCCCTTCCAGCCCCCCAACATCCCTCCCTGACCCCCCAGCTCCTCACCAAACGCCTGCAGCTTTCCTGAGTGGAAGTCGCTGAGGAGGCTGAGGAGCCCTCCCTCCATCTCACAGACATCGGAGACATCGGTGAGGAAGCTGTGCTGCAGGGGGGCTCCCCGTGCCCCCGCTGTGCTCCCCGGCCGGACCCGCTCCTTGCTTGTCCTGCACGGGGAACAGAGAGGCTAGCAACCCCCGGACCCCACCTGGTCCCGCACCGGAGGGGTCACAGGGGGCTGCGGGTCACCCCCCGGAGCAGCACTGACCGCCGGAGCCGGGCGCGCTGGCGGGGCGAGGGCAAGGTGGGCAGCGGCAGCGCGAAGGAGGTGCTCTTGCTGGGGGGCAGCGGCCGCGGAGCTCCGGCAGGCGCTGGCTGTGCCAGGCAGGCCTTGGGGCTCCGCTTCTTCCTCCTCTCCTCCATCTTGAAGGGGCAGGGACCCTGAGCAGGACGGACACAGCTCTTGGCGGCTCCTTCCCCGCGTGAGGATTGGGATTCCCTCAGGAAACGGCGCTGGGAGCCTGGGGCGCAGCGGAGGGAAGCACGGCACCCTCAGCACGGCAGCGTGGGGCTGCCGAGCCGCAGCAGAGCTCCGCGGGCTGCAGCCTGCCTCGGCAACAGCGGCACAACTAGAGCCAGGAGCTCGGGTGGCAGCTGCCAGGCTCAGGCTGCGGTATCCCGGTGTCTGCGCTGGAGCATCGCGGGCTGTGGAGCAAAGCCAGGGCCTGAACCGCAGATGGCAGCTGCCAGTCTGGCTTCAGCTCCCAGCGCTGCAGGAAAGAGGATTTCAGCCTCCCGTGCTGGAGCCGAGCGACCGCGAGTGCCCTCAGCGAGCACCCAGCAACCCTCAGGGTCTGACCGAGCACCCTGTGGCCCAGGGGCCAGTCCCAGCAGCGGGAGGGGGCTACAGGAGCCCCTTTGTTCTGCCACCCTCCCGGAGAGCCACAGCCGTGCCGTGGGGACTGACCTGTGCCAGGCCCTGGTCCAGTGTGTGGTACCGACTCAGCCACGTCCCTGAGCCCACCGGAGCCCCTGAGTGCCGCTAGACACCACGAACTCACCGGACACTGCAACTCTGCTGGACACTGAGCCTGCTGGACACTGCTCCCGCAGCCCTGGGACTGGGATTTGCATTTAAAGGGAAAGCGAACTTCCTCCCGCATGTCCCCAGGGCGCTGGCGGTGCCGGACACTGGGTGACTGCACCATGGACCTGGAGAGGGCAGGATCCAGCCCACGGTCCCGCAGAGCAGCTGCGTTGGCACAGCAAGGGTCTGGTGTAGCTCTGCTCCCCCCCGAGTAGAGCTGGGGTCACCCCTGTCACCCCCTCCATCCTCCCTAGGCCACCAGGGTTTACCCTCCAGCGTCAGCAGCCTGGTGTGATCCCAGGATCCATCTCCAGGACCCAAGCCTCCAGCCCTCTCCCAGGGGCAAGTGCAGACAAGTCTCAGCCCCAGCACACACAGAACTGAACCTGGCTGCTTATGGAAATCAGCACAGGACTTGGAGCCAATCTTGGACACTTTGGAGCTGATGCAGACTCCAGGTGCTGGCCAGTTGGGGGTTTGATACCTCCACAGCCCCAGGGGAGCTTCCCCTGGCAGGGATGTCCCATCAGTGTTACAGCAGCAGGTCCCTCCAAGACTCTCCCTCCACCAGAGCATCCCCTCAGAGATAAGGAAGCCCAGCAGAGGCTGATACGGGCTCCTTGCTCCCAGCCCACAGCCCAGCACCCCAAACACGGCTTCATGAAGAAGAAACAGCAGAAGCAGCAGCAGCAGTGAGGTTGGGAGCATTTCTATTGGGTATAAATATACACAGAGCAGTCCCAGCAGAGGTTATCTGTACCAGGAACAGGGAAAAGGAGAAGAAAAAAAGGAGGGTTGGTGACTTTCAAAGAGGTTTTTCCTTTCAGTGAGAGAGAAGTCCAGAGCCCAGCCACAGCCCTTGCTCAACAGGGTGGTGCCACCAGACCACAGCTACATTCACTTGCTTGTGGGCTCCCGCCAGCTCCAAACAGGTCCCTGTGCTGGAGGAAGCATCACTGACAGCGAGGGGCTGGCAGAGACAAAGCCACCCTCATCTCCAGGGAGTGCTCCTGACTCCATCTCTGCTGCTGCCAGCCACCTTCCTTACAGCTGGAATGCCCGTGGAGGGAAGGGGGATGCAGAGGCAACCACTAGGAAGGTCCTTGGTGGAGAGAAGATGTGAGAGCTGCTGCAGTGCCAAAGAGAAAGCAAAGCTGTTCTGCTGCTGAAGGCAGCTGCTGCCAGGAAAGGCTCTGGCTAGCTGCCTCCAGCTGCAAGCAAAAGGAAGGCAATGCTGAAAACAAAGTCTGTCATCAAGAGAAGCTGCAGCAAGGTTTCCAAGCACACAGAAAGTCTCCCAAAAGAACAGTGAAAAGAGAAAAAGTCTTGAGGTCCCATGTGTGTCAGCACCTTCCCAGCACAACAGGGTCCTCCTGTGAGCAGCAGCTGCAGGAAGCCTGCCAGCCTCAGCAAGCCTTGGGAGATGCTCTTCTGAGGAAGCAGAGATGGAAAGGACAATAGCAAGGTTGCACTGGAGAGCCCACAGGGGTCTGATTGCTGCAGAAGGGCCCAGCCTGCAGTGCTGTCCTTGTGCTGGTCCAGGCAGCTCCTAGAGCAGCTGCAGGGGGTTTTATCCTCCTGGAGCACCAATTCCATGGATGCCTCTGAGCTCAGCATCAAGGGCTGGGCTGGGGAGGTCTTGCCGTGGGGCAGAGGAGCTGAGGTGGAAGCTCCTCATCCCCTTGCACAACTGATGGCAAAACACTTGGGAAGGAGACCTTTGGATTAACTCTTTAATACACTTGTGCACGTGTGCGTATAGCAAAGAGGCAACTGTGATTCATAAGGCTACTGAGACACTGGCAGGCTCTGGGAAGAGAGCAAAGGGCCTGGGAGGAGGCCTGGCTGAAGCAGCCACCAACAGTTTCTCTGCTTCTTTTTGTCCCCTTTCAATACACAAGAGCCACAGAGGAGGGAAACAGCCAGTTTTGTCCTTGTTTGCTGCCAGCCAGGGCAGGAGAAAACACCAGCAAGTCTGGGAGCTCCCAGAGGGAGAATCCAGCACTGGGAAACACTTCCCTTCATCAGCTTGTGGTGGTGGAGGCAGGGCTTCATCCAGCTGTCCCTGCACCACAGGCCAGGGCAGGTCCCTGTGTGCCTGGAGCTGTGCTCAGATTTAGGGGAGTCACAGCCTGCCAATGACAAGGTCTTCTAGTGAAGGGGCAATCAGTTGAGTCTCCAGAGATGAGTTATTCACACAGAGGCAGGGAGCTGGGGCAGCCTAGTTCTCAGCTAGATCCAGAGATAAAGTGTATCTTGCCCTGCACATGTTTTATATGTCATATATATATATATATATATATATAATGTGAGATATATATACATATATATGAAATATTAAAACCTCTCCAAGAACCTAAGCTAGGAGGAAGCTTCAGGGTCCCCAGGAGGGTTCAACCTCTCCAAGAACCTAAGCTAGGAGGATGCTTCAGGGTCCCCAGGAGGGTTCATCCTCTCTAAGAACCCAAGTTAGGAGGAAGCTTCAGGGTCCCCAGGAGGGTTCATCCTCTCGTGCTTGTCCAAGGAGAGCTGGAGCCCACAGCAACACTGCTGCTCTACCCTCCCTCACCCTACCTCTGCCCAGCACGTGTGGGCTCAGGCAGCTCCCTGAGTGCCTTCCTCAGTCCCACTCTGCCCCAAGGCTCCTATGCTCAGTTCTCCCAGGCTCTCTGTTGGCTTTCCAGAGTGAAGGCAATCCTCAGGCAGGTGCTGCTGCTCTGCTGTGGCTCCTCCTGCTGCTACCACTTCTGAGGTGTCCCGAGGTGGCTCCCTGAGAGGCTCCAGCAGCTGGGGGTCTGCCCGGGGAGCATGGGCACACAGGTCCTGCACCTTCTTGTTGAGGTCATTGCGCTCGCTCTGCAAGGCTCGGCACAGCTTCTCCAGCCTCTGGATCTTCCCCTGCAGCCCTTCCAGCTCCTTGTCCCGAAGGGTTTTCTGCCAACAGACACCCAGATCAGCCTCTAGCCCCACTGGCCACAGAGGCAGGAAGGGAGAGAGATGAATGTTCAGAGGGAATGACAAAATGGTTTAAGGTTGGGAGGGAAGAGCAGAGGTTACCTAGGCCAGGCTGACCCTAGAGCACACTCACAGAGTTGGCAGGCTTGGAAGGGAACTTAAAGCTCCTCTAGTGCCAACCCTGGGACACCTGGCACTAGAGCAGCTTGCTCCCAGCCCCAGCCAGCCTGGCCTGCAACACTGCCAGGGCTGGGGCTGCCACCACCTCTCTGGGAAAACTGTTCCAATGTCTAACCACCCTCCTGGGGAACAACTTCCTCCTAACACCCAACCTCAATCTCCCCTCCATTCTATCCACATTACTCAAGAGTTTTGCAATCTCTCCACAACCTCTCTGAAGCTCCAAGGGAAAAGTACTTGCGATCAAGCAAACATCTGCCACAGAACCTGCTGCTCCCATCACTGCTTTGCTCTTCCTCAGGTGCCACTGAGACTGACTTGTGCCATGCTCCTCTGCACTACTCACCCATCCCTCCTGCCCCAGGACACAGAGCTCCTGCCACCACCACAGGGAAGGAAATGAAGCTGAAGGGAAAACCACAACCCCCTCCTCTCCCCTCCAGCTGCAGTCCAGCACCACAGCACAGCTCCAGCTCCTCACCTCTTCAGCCATCTCCAGGAGAGCCTTGTTGCTGCTCTCCCAGCGAGAGCGATACATGGTGGTCTCCTTCTCCAGCTTCTTGATTTTCTTAGTCATCTAGAGAGTGACAGTGACAACAAGGGAACAACTAAGCCAGAAGCAGCAGCACTGCAGCCAGTTCCACCTCAAGGTGTCCTCAAACAGGCACTTGCTATCCCATTGCACACAGGGAGGTTTGGCTCTGCTGGGAAGCATCTCCTTGTCTTGCTGTGGTCAGAGGGAAACACTGAGCAGGAGGCAAGGGTAGCACTGCTTGTCCTGAGCCAGGCAGGACACACAAGTCACTGTTCAAGGCCAGCATCAACCTTCTAGCAGCAGGCAGCTTGTGGCTGGTTCTAATAGCAGCAAACCCAACCCAAACTGCAGAGCTGCAGCTCTTCACACTCCCAGCAGCAGCAAGGAGAGACAGAGAGGCAGTGCCTGCAGCCCACACAAGCTCTGCTGGGCAGCCAAGGCTTCCACACCCACCTTCTCCATCTCCTGTTTAAATGTGGTGAACACTTCACTGCTTTTGGAAAGGGTGTTCTGGAATTCTTCAAACTTCTCTGTGTAGAGAGCCAGCTGTGGGGAGGAAGAGGCAAGGTTACAGCTCCTCCTCCCAGCAGGAGGAGAGGGGAGCTGGCAGCCAGGAGCTCAGCTAGTTAGCTTGTGACTTCATGACAACCCAAGTGGCAGCAGGGAGCTGGCTCTGCCAGTGTGAGCTACTGGGGGGATGTGGAAAACTCCTCAGAGTGCTGTGTTGTGTCAACATCTCCTGGCACTTGCTGGGTCTGCTTCAGCAGGGTGTGATCAGGCAGCACTGGGAAATGCTCTGCTAAAAAGCAAGGCTCCTTTCTCCCAGAAGGCAGAAGTGCTGAAGGAGGAGGTCTCAGCTCACACTGTGCTGACACAGGTTCCCCAACACCAAGGCCAGCAGCAATCCTGACCTTCTGTTTGCTAGATGAAGGAACTTTGAGTTGTTCCCTGCTTAGGAAGGAGGGAAGAATCCCAAACAAATAACCAGGCTGAGCAGACAGGTCAGGTACCTCACCTGCTGCTTCAGATGGGTCTCCTGCTGCTTCATCAGCTCACACATCCTCTGTGATTCCACAGCTTCCTTCAGCAGCTAGGGAAGAGCAAAAGCAGTTACCAGGCTCTTACCATGCTCCTGCACAGATGGGGCTTGGCCTGGAGCTGGGAGGGAGCTGGGAAGGACATGAAGAGCAGAGCAGGGCTGCAGCCTTGCTCCTGAGGACACTGGGGGAGCAGCTTTGCTGGGCATGCAGGAGGCCATGGGATGGCCTGACCTGGCCTAGGCTTAGGGATCACACAGCAACAACAGAGACAAGGCAAAAGCTTGCAACCATCAGAGAGCTGCTCTGAGACTTACAAAGTCCTTCTCCCGCTGGTGCCTCTCCTCTGCCTCCTTCAGCATCTCCTGGGCCTGCTGGAGCTTGGCATCCACCAACTGCTGCTGCAGGTCCTTGTGTTTGAACACCTTGTCAATGTGCTGCCAAGGGAACACCACCAGGCACTGGTGAGCTCAGGAAGTGACCCCAAAGGAAGACAAGGGGATGAGGTTCAAGCAGGCCAAGTGCTTGGGTCCTGCACTTGAGTCACAACAACCCCAGGGGCAGAGTGGCTGGAAAGCTACCTGGGGGAAAAGGACCTGGAGGTGTCCATTCCATGATTCCAGAGGCTCCTTCTCCACTCCAGCAGCAGCTCCACTGGCCAGAGGAGATGCTGCAGAGGAGCCCTGCCCCAGACTCACCTCCTCCCTCAGCTCGTACTGCTCGATGAGCTTCTTGAGCCTCTCTGCCAGCTCCATGTTCTCCTGGCGCAGCTTGGAGTTCCTCTCGTTGTGCTGCTCCATCTGCAGCTGGATGTCATTCAGGGTCACCTGGAAGTGGGAGGTCACCTCCTTCCTCTTCTCCTCTTCCTCCCGGGCACGCTGCACCCCTTCCTCCTGCAGCAGGAGGGCACAGACAGCAGGGAGCTGGCAGCAGGGCAGCCACAGCCCCACAGCAGCGTTTCAGGGGTTGGAAGAGAACCTCTGGAGATCATCTAGTTCAACCTAGAGCAGCCAAGCTGTGATCTCTCAACCTGCTCAGCCTCCCTTGAGTCACTCTGAGCCTTTCCTCTCCCTTCCTCCAGGGAACTCACCCTGACATAAGAGCCAGGCCCTGTGGATAATGCTGCCTGAACACCAGAATTACACCCCTGCCCTGGCTAGTGGACACTGTGGGCAAGTACAAGGTTCTGCATCTGGCTCAGGGCAATCCCAAGCACTGATCTAGGCAGGGCAGTGAGTGGCTTGAGAGCAGCTCTGAGGAGAAGGACTTGGGGTGCTGCTGGATGAGAAGCTCCCCAGGAGCCCTCAGTGTGCACTCAGCCCAGCAAGCCAAGCCTGTGCTGGGCTGCATCCAGAGCAGTGTGGCCAGCAGGGACAGGGAGGTGATTCTCCCCTCTGCTCCACTCTGGGGAGACCTCACCTGGA
>VWZO01008415.1:128802-172921 GCA_013396975.1 Bucco capensis | reverse complement strand
TGAGCCACTGTGCCAGGTTGCCCAGAGAGGTGGTGGCAGCCCCAGCCCTGGCAGTGTTGCAGGTCAGGCTGGCTGGGGCTGGGAGCAAGCTGCTCTAGTGGGAGGTGTCCCTGCCCATGGCAGAGGGGTTATGGCACTAAATGAGCTTTAAGGTCCCTTCCAAGCCTGCCAGTTGTATGACTCTAAGGTGTGTTAGTGGCTCCCAGCAGGTGCTGGGGCTAGGGACGCTCACCTTCAGGGTGCGGTTGTGCCGCTGCAGCTCGCGGCACAGGCTCTCCAGCTTGCTGCGGGCCAGGATGGCCTTGCTGTGCTCACTCTGCAGGTGATCCTTCTCCTGCACCAGCTGGGTCTGCTTCTTCTGCAAGATCTTCATCTGTTTCTGGGAGTTTCGATGCTCTTCCAGCTAGGGGAGAGAAGCAAAGGNAGTATTCCAGATGAGGTCTCACCATAGCAGAGGGATGCAGCAAGGCAGAGCAGGGCAATGTGCTGTGGCCTGATGAGGGGATGCAGACAGTGCTCTCTGTGCTCTGACGGGAGGATAAGGGCTTTATAACACAAAAGAGGTCACTTTTGAACAAAGCAGAACTGATGCAGAGGCCAAGGTGCCCTGGACAGAGTCCTTCTCCTCTCTGAATTCCTTCCAGAAAAGCTTGTACATGCACCCAGCACCTTCAGGCCCACGTGGCTCAAACAGAGCAGAGCTCTGAGCACATGAACAGCTGCATATGTCCACTCTGGATGTGCACAGACAGTCCCACACACAGAACTAGCTCTGGTTAAATGTGACAGCAGGCTTTGTGTGTGTTGTATGGTTGAATTGTTCAGACTTTGCAGCAGGGCCTGTTGTGACAGGACAAGGGATGATGGTTTTAAGCTAAAAAAGGGAGATTTAGGCTAGATTTAAGGAAGACATTTTTCACACTGAGGGTGGTGAGAGCCTGGCCCAGGTTGCCCAGAGAGGTGGGAGATGTCCCATCCCTGGAATCATTCCAGGTCAGGTTGTTTGGGGCTCTGAGCAAGCTGATCTAGGTGAAGATGTCCCTGCTGACTGCAGGGGGGTTGGACTGAATGACCTTTAAAGGTCCCTTCCAACCCAAATTGTGCTATGATTCCATGAACATGCACACACAGCAGCATGGGGACTCTGCCAAACATTTCTTGCTAGGAAATAATCAGCAGAAAGGCCGTGGAGATGGCAGAGAGAAAACACATCTGAAGTCCTCTCACACACAGCTTTGCCACAAACACTCCTCTCCATGCTTACACTTCTGCAAACAACACTGCTTGGCCCAAGCAACATCTAACCTAGAGATCCAGCACTGCAGAGATCCCAGAACACACACTGCAGAGCTACCTGTGTGTTCCTGGACTGTCCTTCTCAACATCAAGAACAATAAAACCACCAATCTAGAGTCATCTTATGCCTCCTGAAGCAGCTCCAATGCTCAGTGCTGCAGTGTCCTCCCCAAAGCCTGGAACCCAGCAAGCAGCACTCACCAGCTCAGCGTATTTCTTGCAGAGAGCTGCTAGTTTCTCCTCTGGTGTGCTCAGGGTGTTCAGTGTCTGCATCAGCAGAGTGATTTCTTTGCCTGGAATGAGGCACAGAATTAGAACAAATAAAGAAATCAATCCCTTATCCAGAGTTCTGGCTCTTAAGGGCAAGGAACAGGAGTGATAAACCAGGCCTTGGGTCAGAGCACCTTCTCAGGGCTCTGCCCCATAGGTTTCACTGTGGACAGCATGTGAACAGCTGAAGTAGCTGGGGAAAGAACTGGTTTGCAGAGCAGGAAACCATCCCTGGGCTGGTGAGAGAGAGTTGTGTCCAGCCAAAGAGAAATGCAGAGGGTTCTGTGGCTGCAGCAGCACCCAGGAGCACTCAGAGCCTTTGCAGCACTCATTCTGTTTCTTTACAACCACAAGCCACGATGCTGTCTCTGTCTCCTTTCCAAACACATCACACACCCAAGGCACCTCTTTGCAGGCAATTAGTGCAGTGTAAAACCAATGCCTGCACCAGAATTCTCAGGCTGGGGCACAGCCAGAGACAGGAAGCTCTTACCTAAGCCCTTGGCTTTCTTCTTCTCCTGAGCCTTCTTCTGGTCGCGCTCGCCGCACTCCTCGCTGCCTCGGAACTCTTCAGTCCCCTTCATGTTCTCCTTCTCGCCATTCATCTCGGGGCCACCTGTCTCCTGCTCACCATTCCTTGGGGACTCACTGCCACCTTTCTCAGCCTCTTCAGGCTCAGGGGGCTCGCTCTGCCCACCCTCCTCCCCAGGCCCTTCCTGGCTGGCATCCACACAGTATGTGTTCAAGATGTCCTCGAGCTGTCTGCTTAGCTCTTCGGAGACGTCACGCACCGCAGGCCGTGAGGACTTGGTGTCCTCCTCCTGGGCAAGAGGAGCTGGGGGAAATGGGAACACAAAAGCCTGAGCCTTTCCCCACGCAGTCTGTTCTCTGCTCTCTAGGCACACACAAGGTTTTCCCAGCACCCCACAGCACCAAGGCTGAGCTCCACGTCCAGCAACATAAGCTGCTTTGTTCCGGCCACGTCTCCAGCCAGCTGCCCTGACAATGGAGGTGCATTCCTAACAGCTTCCCTTTTGATCACCAGAGCATGACCAAACCCTTGACATCTGTCAAGAGCAAGAATTCCAACTCCCCCTTCCTCCCTTCCTCCACCATCCTTTAAAGAAAAGCAGGTTGTAAGTGAGCTTTCCCTCATAGGAGCTGCCTGCTAACAGCCAGAGCCAGGCTTTGTGACACTAGGACTGAGATAAGAGCAGCTCTACCTGTCTCAGATCAAATGCTCCTTGTCCCCAACAGCAGATACTTAGAGAAAGAGGAGGCAGCACATTCATGCAGCTTTGCTTCCAAAGTTCCTCCAAATCCCCAAATCCCAGCATGGTAGATGTTGGAAGGGACCTCTGGGGATCATCTAGTCCATCCCCTCTGCTCCAGCAGGATCACCCCCAGCAGCTTGCCCAGCATCACCTCCAGGGGCCTTGGGAATCTCTCCACACAAGGAGACTCCACAAGCTCTCTGGGCAGCCTGGGCCAGGGCTCTGCAGCCTCACACCAAACAAGTTTGGACTCGTGTTTAGCAGAACCTGCTGGCTTCCAGTGTGTGCCCATTGCTCCTTGGCCTGGCCCTGGGCACCCCTGAGCAGAGTGTGGCCCCAGCCTCTTGCCCCCTGCACCCTTCAGCTCTTGCTGAGCATGGAGCAGCTTCCCTCTGGCTCTGCTCTTCTCCAGGCTCAGCAGCCCCAGGGCTCTCAGCCTTTCCTCCTGCCAGAGATGCTCCAGTCCCCTTAGTATCTTCATTACCTTCTGCTGGACTCTCTGCAGCAGTTCCTTGTCTCTCTTGAACTGGGGAGCCCAGAACTGGACTCGAGATGAGAGATCACAGCAGTTGGTTATTAAACTAACTTTCCTCCCTGTGCATTTCCTACATCCCACAGTTACTAGGCATCAGAACACAAAACAAGGTTAATTTTAACCAAGCATCTACTTCATTGGGCCTGGTTTTCATCTTCCAGAGAGTTATGTTTATGAAGTACCAATAACAGGGCAGGTCACTCCAGACAACCCTGTCCCAAGGAATGGGTTGACATTTTATGGTTGGGACCCTTAAGGTCCAGGAAAGGCAAAACAACTCATCCTGACCCCTTCCAGGCTCAATCCCCACCCTGGTGTGTTCCCTGTGCTCCCTGCTCAGCTCTCAGCACTGCCACCAGCCCTGGACAGGGAGCAGCATGGTCCAGACCCACGGATTCCCACCTTCCAGGGGTGCTGCAGCCTCCTGTGAGTTGTCCTCCTCCAGCACCAGCCCACTGCCCATTTTGGAAGATCCAGCAGGCCGTGGTGCTGCTTTGGTCTCCCCACCTTGGTTCTTCATCACGCCCTTCCTCCCTGCTCAGTTCTGATAAAGCCTAGAGAAGGAGAAACAGCAACTAGAATTAGTTTTGAGAAGTAACAGTTAGGAGGAATTCATCTCCCTGGACTGAGAAGGAACTTGTTCATAGAATCATAGATTGGTTTGGGTTGCAAGGGAGCTTCAAGATCATCTAGTTCCAAGCCCCCTGCCACTATGGGTTGGTCTTTTCAAGGCCTCATCCAACCTGGTTTTGAACAGTGCCAGGGATAGAGCATCCATAGCTTCTTTGGGCAGCCTGTGCCAGTGTCTCACCACCCTTACTGCAAGGAATTTCTTCCTACTACCTAATCCAACCCTAGCCTCTTTCGGTTTGAAACCATTACCCTTTGTCCTGTCACTAGACTCCCTTAAGGCTCCTTTAAGTACTGGAAGGTCACTATAAGGTCCCCTTGTAGCCTTCTCCAGGCTGAACAACCCTAACTCTCTCAGCCTGTCATGGCAGAGGCTGCCACTAGCTCTTTGCTTTGGTTTTCTATTTGCATCTCACCACAAAGGTCTCCATGTTGGGATAACTCCTGTTCCAGCAGAGAAGAACTGGAAGCAGCCCCCTCCTTGAGCAAGGGAGCATCTCCCAAATCACACACAGCATGCACTTTTCCTGGGTACAACCTCCTCAGCCCTCACTGTCCTTCCCCTTCACCCTGACTGCATTTCACTCTTGGCTTTCCAAACTGAGAGCAATCTGTACACGCTGTCAGAGAAATCTCCTTGCTGTGACAAGGAGACCCAGAGACCCCAACGACAGAAAGGTTAACACCTCCTGAAAGCACACACCTGGCTGAGGAGAGCCTGCAGCTCCCAGGCAGAGCTGGTGCTCAGCACTGGAAAGATGAACCAGCACCACCATGAGCCAGAGCCCAAATCCCAGCTCCCCTCTCCCCTCAGCAGGGCAGGGAAGTCCTCATCCTGCCTCTGCTCAAGTTCTGTGCCCATGCTCCTAGGCTACAGGCAAGGGATTGTTCCACCAGAAGTGGAGAAACCTCCTTGGCTTTTCCTCAGAAAACAGCCCAGGACAGAGCTGATAAAGGAAAAAAATGCCAAGAGAAAAGGAGCAGCGGCAGCAGCCAAGTACATGTGTCATCCACCCACGTGCAGGGCCGTGTCCCATCCACGGCGGCTCCGCTTCACGCCCCACACATGCCCCACAGCCTCGGGCGCTCTTTTTCCTCCTCTACCGTAAATGAGCACACGACTCCCGTGCGCATCCCGAGGCTCCGAGGCTCCGCAGCACCCCACGCACCCTCCGCACCCCAACCCCAGGGCGAGAGGTTGTTAATCAGCCGTTCGGACCATCGAGCCTCGCAGCCCCCAGCCCATCGCTCCGTGCCCTTGTCACTGACACCCCTGGCCCGCTCACAGCTCCCCCTCCCTGCCCTCTCCACTCTCTCATTAGTATTTCCGCCCCTTCCCTAATTAGCAGTGACCCCCAGGCCGTGTCCCCGCGCCCCTTCCCCACTCACCATCCCCCCTTGCCCCCGTTCCCGCGCTCCCCCCCTGCCCTCGCGAACTCCTCTGCCTTCCCGCCCACCTCCATGGCGCTAAAAGCAGACAACCCCCAGGCCCAGCACCGCAGTGACGTCATACACGCACCCGTGACGTAAGCTCCAGTGCTCTGACGCAGCTCTCCCCTCTCTCCTCAGCCAATCAGCTCGCAGGACCTGGCGGCACTCCGGTACATCGGAGAGGAGGAGGGGAGGGAGGACGGAGCGACCCCTCCCCGTGCAGAGAGGCAAGGCCTGGCCGGTGCCTACGGTGCCCTCCCGGTTCCTCCGCCACCACCCTCCGCGCTCAGGGAAGCGGCTCCGGCCCGGGCCTCCCAGTGGCCGCACAATGCGCATGCGCCAGGCCGCGCTCCCGCCCTATCAGAGCCAGGAGAGCGCGTGGCCTGCCGGGAAAGACCGGGGAGAGGCGGCAGCGGCGGCGGGAAGGCTCCGGAGACTACAGCCCCCGGCATGCATCGCGCGAAATCACCCTAGAGCCCACAGCTCCCGGCACGCACCGCGCAAGAGGGCACAGAGACTACAGTTCCCAGCACGCACCGCGCGCCTTTCCCGCCCCTCACCCCTCTGACCGCGGCTCCCCCTTCCCGCTGAGGGAATCCTCGCCCCTGGCGAGCCCTCCCGTTTTCCCTCCTAATGCCCGGAGAGTCACAGCACTGCCTCCCGCCTACCCCCGAGGGGCGTCAAGCTGCCCCAGCCGCCGCTCTGCTCTCCTCCCCGGCCCCAGGTGTCCCCAGCAGCCCCCTCAGAGACTCCCAGCACAGGCACAGCTCATCAACTGCACAGATGGAGTTTATTCATGTCACAAGTCATTCACCCGGTTCACGCGAGCTCGGGTGTGAGAGCAGCACCACACACACCTCGCTGCTCACCCTGCGAGGGGCTCTCCCCCCCAGCACCCCACCAAGGGCTTTGTTCTCCACAGCCCCATCTGTTCGCTTCTCTTGAATGGCTAAGGAACCCAAATGCAGGAGAGGAGGTGAAGAGAGCTCTAGGTTGGCTTCTACAGGATGGGAGTGACCAGAGGGAAAGCAGCAGGACAAGCAGTGAGGGAGCTGGGCCATCATTTCCAGGCAGGCCTGCCTCACAGTGCTCTATTTACATAAATTACAGAAATGGCATATATATTTTTTTCCTCTGAAGCCCAATTAGACAAATATCTACCTATATATAATATAAAAAATACAGAGATTTGACTCTTTTTGTGTTTACTTTTTTTCCTTTTGAAAATGTACATAGTGATCCAACTGTGAGCAGGAGGGAAACCTGAAAACTCAGGCCCTGTTGCTACTGAAGTGAACACTGCACACAACACCACTACTGGCAAGGGGAGCCACCTCCTCCTCCAAGCCAGAAATGAGCCACCCCAACCCAACCCACAACTCCAAACAGGTTTCTCTCATGGAAAAAAAAAACCAACAAAAACAAAAACAAACAACAAACCAACCCAAAACAACAGTATTTCAAGTAAGGATGAAGATGGGCTTTCAACAGTTCTGTGACACCAGTCAGTAGCAATGCAAAACCAAAGCTGTGCCAACAGCAGCTGTGCTTCCTGTTCCAAACATCACCCAAGCATCCCACCCCTCTTCAGAGTTACCAGCTTTGGGGCCTCTTGTTGCCTTATTTTTTTTCCTCCTCTCCTTGTAAATACCACTAGCAGTTCTTCAAAAAAAAAAAAAACAAATCTTGAACCAAAAGGGAAGGAGCCTTCCTGCCCCCCCCTGAAAAAACCTTCCCAGGAGTGGGAGAACTTCCTGTTTCTCTCTGTCCATTTACAGTATATTTCAGGGGCACTAGGCCCAGCTTCCCCAGGACTGCCCACTGAGGGAGGGGAGCAGAAAGGCCAGGGTTAAAACTTTTTGCTCTTGGCAAATTAAAGAGTCTTTAATAAAGAGTAACATGTGCAAAAAAAAAAGAACCAAAACAACCCCAAAACTTAAATAGATCAACTTGCTGTCAGAAATGCTTAGCTTTCTAAGTTGTGTTCTTACCCAACCCAACGCTGCCATCTCACTTAAGTACCCGAGGTAAGAAGTGAACACGTGGGAGAGATTCCCACAACAGAAAAACCAAACAACCCAAAGAGGTGCAATCTGTTACCTCAGTGTCTTTCCTCCACCCAGATGCCTGCTTTTGAAAGACATGTCATCCAGCAGCAAAACAAAAGAAAAACAAGTGTAAGAACATTCCCTTCTCTCTGTGAGGACAAAGCACTGCTTCTAGTTGTTTGAAGGAAGAATTGTTTTCCTAACAGGTGGAGTGGGTGTTGAGCCTTCCATTTGCAAGGAGGGGATGGGACAATCAGCTGCTCCCAAGTTCCTTTCTGGCAAGTTTGTGGTTTATTGTTATTTTCCCCAGGCACATTATAGCTGGAAACCTTCCATGGGAGCTTCAGATTGCTGGAAGATGAATTGCTGCTGGTTCTCATCTACCTGGGGAGCTAAAGCAGAGTCATCCTCTACACCAAAGTAGTGCTCAATCAGGTCAAAGGCCTTCTGGTAGATCTCTTGGTTCTCATGGCTTTGTAGGAACTCTATCTTATCCAAACCTTGGGAGAAAAAAAAAGAAGTGGAATGTGATGAAACAAGGAGTTCCTGCTACTTCACAATGTCCCACAGCCATCCTCTACCCTTGCCCCCTCTGCACTGCAAGACCTCTGGTTAGATTTGTTATGCCAGGGAAGTTCAGGTTGGATATTAGGACAAGTTTCTTCCCTGAAGGAGTGGTTAGGCAGTGGTGGAGTCACCATCCCTGGAGGGGATCAAATCATGTCTAGAGAGATGGCACTGCACAAGATGGTTTAGTGCTGTGGGGGTGTTGAGTTGATGATCCTAGAGATGATTCTAGGACTCTATCTGTATTTTGTGAGCAGCATTGACAACTCAAACTAATCATTCCAGAGCTGCTGGTGGATTCCACCTGTATCACACATCATTACTGTCTGTTAACAGCAGGTTTAGCTGATAGAGCTAGAGCAGATGTGCTCCCTGCAGTGACAGGAGAACAACTGGCTGGGAGCAGTTTGGGAGAGCAGAGGGTAGGGAGGGGAAAGAAGCAGAGTATAGCCCAGTAGCCTCCAGCAGAAGGGCAGCAATACCCTTAGGTGTCCTAATTAAATCATCCACTGCTGAAAAGAAAACATCTAAGCACAATATGCTCTCAAGAATTAGTCTGACTGGGAGAATCAGGACACAGAATGTAACAGTCAGCAAGAGGACAAATCAGTATGCAGGGAGTTTCAGACCAAAATAGGAACTGCTCCTCAAAGCAGGACAAAATACTTCACCAAATTAAGTCTCTCCAGAGAAAAAGTCAATCTCTGTGGATTTCCACTACACATCTACAGTGTAAAACTAGGTACAGTTAGAGCAATCCTAGGCCCAGAATAGAATCAGAACCATTTGGATTGGAAGGGACCTTAAAGATTACGTAGTTCCAGCCCCTCAGCAGTGTCACTTCTTACTTAGCTCATCTTATTTCTTGATGAATACTCCCTTCTGGTGCAAGCCACAATTATCAGCTTGGCTTCCAGGTCTAGGAAGCTTGGATCAGAAGTGTGACAAGTATTTTGTCCTATAGCCCATCACAAAAGTCTCAAAAGACAGACTATTAGAACAAATATTGGCTCTGTTGGTATCAGGGATAGCCAAACCACTTCAACTAGCAGAGAAGCAACCAACAAAACCAGGAGACATCTTTTGATCCATCCTGTGGTGTTGAAGTCAACAACATGAAGGTCACCAGCCCCAACCTACCATAGGCCTCCTCAATCAGGCTACAGTAAGGGTTGATTCCTGTCCCACTCTGGTTGGCTTCCTGCTCCCCAAGCCTCAGGATGTTCTCCAGGCCATTCAACGCCACCTGAACAATCTTGGCATCCATGACAGTCAGCAGGTCACAAAGAGGTTTGATACAACCCAAGTTTACCAAGTATCTGAAGAGAGAGAGCACCAGCAGCACACATTTGTTCAGGGTCTAGCAAGCATCACTTTGGCTCAGTTAGAACAAGGAAAAAGGAGTCAAACTAAGATATAAAAAGTTACTTCAATACAAGATGTTTACTCTTCTGCAAGGTTAATTTTTATCCACTTCTCTGCACTTGTATATCCACATTTCCTCTTGGAAGAAACTTGTTAACTCCCTTTGAAATCTAGGTGCTACTCAGACTAAGTCCCCATTGGAATTTCCTTTGTCATCCAGCTTGGCCATTTAGCCTAGTCTAAGCTATCCAGAAGGGGAAGAGGGAAGTAGTTTGGCCCAGAAGGAAGCTAGTTTATGCTCCAGCTACAGCTTTGCCTGGAAGTTCTCCAAATGATTCCTTTGCTACCTGCCTTGCAGTTCCCATAAAGACAAAAGCCACAGAGAGCTTTCCCCTAAGAGGGAGCCCCAGGGAGTACCTGATCTGTTCAGGAGTTCCTCCTGAGGTTGCATTTGTGATAGCCCAAGCTGCCTCTTTCCTCGTGCGGAATTCTGCTTTCTGCAGGATTTCTATCAGCACTGGGAAAATGTTTGCATCTATAACTGCCTGGGGGGAGAGAGAGGGAGAGAGAGGAGTGAGAAGCACTGAAAGAAACCTCTACCACCATTTTCCAATGCAAACAGAACTTCCCAAGCTGTACCCTTCAGCAATTCCTCAGCCAAGTCCTATTAACATGAGATATTCAATGCTTTCATCACTTATTTGCCTTTACATGCAGGTCATTAAAAGGATAATTAAACCCCAACCAGCTCCAGCTTTTCAGCATGGAGAACCAGGAGCTGTATCTTATTCCAATGATCCAACCCTGTGGGATTCATTCCAGGCCAGTCTTTGTTGGTACAGCTCATTTGGCTGATGGCTGGGAGCAGCAAATATTACTGCAGAGTCAGGGATGTGAATAAAACCAACTACTTCTAAGTGTCAGATAAGAAAAAATGATTTCAGATCCCTAATGCTGAGCTTGGGATCTAGGAGAAGGCTGTACCTGTATTTGTGCTCTGTTTCCTGCTGTGATGTTAGATATAGTCCAACAGGCTTCTTTCCTGATTGACTCCTTGGGACTACTTAATAAATGGAGGAGGCAAGGCAGGGCTGAACAGTTCAGAATAACCTTTGGAGAAAGAAAGCACAAGGGAGATCACCAGTATGAGCTAGAGAGCTGCTGGGCACTGTATTTCCCTGCCAGAGAAGCTGTTTCCCCTCACCTGGGTCTGGATGTCATCTCCTGTCACAATGTTGCCCACTGCTCGCAAAGCTGGGGAGGCCACTTTGTAGTCATTGTGCCTGCAAGGGCAAAAAAAAACCACCCCAAATTTATCAGCTCACATGCACCAGGATATTCAGAAGATTCTTTACTTAGAATTTCATCCCCCTAGCACATAGAAACACACACTAAATTGACCAGATTGCCACTGGGTAAGCAGAGACTGAAGATGAAGTTGCAGCACAAACACTTTTCATCCTTTACATCTTAATTCAGCTGAAGTACAGATGTCACCTTCCTGAACAAAGGTAGTGTTAACCCAATGAGAACACCCAGAATCTTTCAGGATCATTTTAGAAGTAAGTACCTCCCATTTGGAAGCCAATTCTACCCATTCCAAAGGTGTTAAAAGGAAAAAGAGAACAACCCAAACTCCAAACAGTTTGGTCCAAGCTTCCCTGTTTCTCCAAGTTGCCCAAGAAAGAAAGCCAAGCTGATTTTTGCTACACTACTCTAGCAGTCTTTGATTTGCTCAGCCACACATTTGCCAGGCTCCCAGGGCTAAAGCAGCAAGAGCAGATACTCACATCAACAGCTCCACCAGTCGTCGGCACACTCCGGAGTCAATCACTGCTTGGATCTTCTCATTGGGACCATCTGACAAGTAGGAAAGAGCCCAGCATGCATCTGCCAGCAAGTCAGAGTCACTGTTGAATAACAACCTGGACAACACTGGCAGGCAAGGAGATACCTACAACAAGAGGCAGCAGCCCAGAAGGTTAATCATGTTGTCTCAAGGACCACCATCCATCTGCATGCCAACACCCTGTGGCTGTGCTGAGTGGTAAGGTAACTCTTGGATGGCCACAGTTTCCTTTCCCCAAAGCCAGCAGCTTCTTGCTCATCATCTCAAGTTACCTCAATAGCGTTGTTGCACAACTAAAATGACACCTCTTCCCCTTGGACCAAGTCAAGGCTCCTGCTGCTGGGCACATTACTAGTTGGCAAGCTCCTCAGGTAAGAGCACTGCTTCATTTCTTACTCTTAATAACCCTAAAGAGCTCAGAATTCAGAGCAGCAACCCTCAACAGGGACACCTCTGAATACTTCAATCATTTAGAAGTGGTTTACATTGACACTCAATTAGATTACATCCCTCATCACAAGCTTTCCAGCTTTGACATGCAAGCTTTCATTTTAGAAGTGAAACACACTGATCTCTGAACATTTTTGTTCTACCAAAGAAGGATGAGACACTTGAAAGGCCAGCAGAGCCTTTTCTAAGTGCCAGTAAGCACACCAGGAAAGAGGAAAGCTCCCACACAGATACACAAGTCCTGGTTTGTACCATTTAGAGGTCTCAGAAGCAAGATTTTAGTCACAATTTGAGGGTAGTCTCAATTTTCCAGAGTTTATAACAAAAGGGTTTAGAAGAACCCCCAATGCAGGGAAGCCTGGGCTCACTCCTCACTCCAGAAGTCCTCCTGACAAGGCTGCCAATCAAGCCAGGCAGAGATTTGAACAGGCACTCAAACATCTGCTGAGCAGTGGGATCAACCTCAGCAGGAAAAAACCTCACCCTGCTCCCTCCCAGAGTGACTTATGGAAGTCCAACAGCCAAAAACCAATCGAGACAAACATCTCAGCTGGGTGTCTCCCCATCAGCTGTTTGCCAACAAGGCATTTCTTCTCACCTTATCAAATTCAGGTGGTGGACTCTTTCCTCTGCACAAGTTTGACAAGGCCCAGACAGCATTTCGTGTCATTGTCAACCTGGTGGACTTTGTAAGGAGCCTAAGGAGACAAGTACTATGGATTACAATCCTTGATTATGAATCAAACAGAAGAAAAACTAATTTGGTTTTAAGGAAGTCACACCTCTATTCCACTTGCTGTAGCTCAAGCAGTGCTGCTTGTCACCTGAGCCTCTCAATAAGCAAGAAGAGAGGTGACATGCAACAACTTCTAAGTAGGGATAGCTATATTATTGCTAACAACATCAAGTGACATAGATCAGGAAGGCAAGTCCCATCTGAGACACCTGGCAAGGTGAAGGGCAAGTTAGCTGAACACAGTTCCAAGTTGTAACTCAGCTCAGGCAGACACTGACCCCACTGCTGGAGGTCAGATGGTCCTCACTAGAGAGCACCTGGCACTAACTGCTGCCTCTCAACTCTACTGAGGACAGGGAGTGCTCTGGGCTGAGCTCTGCAGTTAGCAATCACTGCTGACAGGTGACTGACAGAAGGAGCAGTGTAACAAGCCAAGTCACTTGTGACAGCACAGCAGCTTGNTGGGCAAGCTGCTCTAGTTGGGGATGTCCATGTCCACTGCAGTGGGGTTTGACTAGATGAGCTCCAGAGATCCCTTCCAACCCAAACCATTCTAGGATTCTATGATAAGTATCCAGAGATCTGCTCCCTTTTCCTCCGTTCTAGAGGAGCCTACTCAAGACAAGCACTTGAAATCCACAGCATAGGCACACAGAGGGACAGAGAGTGAACCAGCAAGCCCTGTGACTTCAGAGAGACAAGCATGCAGGGTAAGGAGGCTGGGTGAGAAGGCATGGTATCCACCAAAGCCCATTCTGCTGATCAGATCCTTGTCTGAACTGCCACAGCTTAGCTGCTCGCAGTGGTTTGATTCCCAGTGAACACCACCCCAGATTGCTAGGGAATCTCTTTGCCCAGCTCCAAGCTTGCTCTGCTGCAGTGGTGCATTGGCAAGGGTTCCTGGCTACTCACATTAATAGGGGAGGAAGAATAGCGCAGTTAAGGACATAATCTCTACAGACAGAGCTGTCTCCAGCAATGTTCCCCAAGGCCCACACAGCCTGCAAGGAAACAGCAACAGGTTTAGCATTCACACACTTTCAGAACAGAGGAAGAAAAGGCTAGGAGTGTGCTAAGAAAGCATTTCCTCCCCTTAATTCCAAGCAAATGATACTTCTTATGGTCTGAAGCTCGTTATGAGACACTAATCACTCCTTTTAAACACTGTGATTTAATCATGTGCACTCTACTGTTGTTCCCTCCCTAACCCCAAAGTAATACACGAACCTTACCTGCTCCTGAACATCCTCAAAGTCAGAATTTAACAGCTCTATAAAGATAGGGACTGCCCCAGCCTCAATCACAATTTTGGTTTGTTGGGAAGTTCCTGATGCAATATTTGTCAGTGCCCATGCAGCTTCAAACTGGAACAAGCAAGCAAATGACAAACAAAAAACCATGACTAAAATGATTCTGAGTGAACAAAACATTCACCATTAAATTTGGGCTGTAATTCTTTTAACTTCTACTAGGAAGGTTGTGAGAGAAGGAAAGCACATCACAGTGGAACACCTCCAGAGTCAAAGGCAAGGATTTTCTTACCTAGAGCAATCAAAAAGCTAAATGCCTTCACCATCACTGTCAGCTGCACCACAGCATTGATTCAATCATTTTCCACTAGATAAATACACTTGGAGTAGAAACTTTCCTCTGTCTAGTGCAGACTAGCCAGCCCTAGCCCACCCTCTCCTCTGGGTCAACTCCACTTGAGTTCCAAGTGGAGCTGAGCAGCAAGTTCCCTGCATTTGCCATCACTCTGTCTTTCATTTAAAAAACACATTTCCATGGAGTTCTTGTTGAAAGTGAGCCCCTGTGATACATGGCCTCAGGCCAGAGGGCAGCAAGAAAGATGACAGTGGTCACCAACTCAGATCCAGTTCATGAATGGATGGATCTTTATCCCCTACCAAGGAACTAGAGTTATTACCAAGCTGGAAGGAATCTGCAGAAGGCATCTAGGCCATCCCTCAGCCCCAAGGCAGGATCAGCACTGCCTAATCCATTCCTAACAGGCACTGCAAAGCCTCCAATAAGGGAGGTTTTTTTCCCCTCACACAGTTTCCTTGCTTTCCCTGATGGGTTGATGTTACTAAGTTGGGAAGCTACATGCCACCAAGAACTCAGAAGACAAATCTCCTTTACCTGTAGTGTGCAATTTTCACTTCTTTTCAGGAACTCCACAAATCTGTCCACCACTCCCTGAGTGTTTATCACTTCATCTATTGGAGGATTTGGCTCTGAAACAGCAAGGCAGTGTCAAAAGAGCACACAGGTCAAAGGCAGGGGAAGAACATGCCTGAAGTGCTCTTGAGTGGTCTCTAGTTGTACTGAACTCAGCAGGACAACTCTCCACAAGCACTTCCTGTACAACTTCCACAACTATACATCATTAGCAATACACTGGTCCAACCCTTTCCTTCCCCAAGCTCAAAGCTGCAGAGCTTCTGTACAACAATGCACAAACACTTGCAATAGAAAGGCTACATCAGATTCTACAGGAGGGATGAGAAGAGTTCTTGTTACCTTTGGAAAGTAACTTCCTGAATTTCTGAGTGGTTGCTAGCTGCAGATCAGGGTCATCTGAGAAAAGCATCTCTACCATCTCTCTTGTGATCACTCCCTCCTGAAAAGATATAAAGGAGACAGAATAGGAGTTCCATTTCACTCTAAGATTATTTCCTCTTGTTCAGATGGAACCTCCTGGCTTGTAGTGTGTGCCCATTGCCCCTTGGCCTGGCCCTGGGCACCACTGAGCAGAGTGTGGCCCCAGCCTCTTGCCCCCTGCACCCTTCAGCTCTTGCTCAGCATGGAGCAGCTCCCCTCTGGCTCTGCTCTGCTCCAGGCTCAGCAGCCCCAGGGCTCTCAGCCTCTCCTCCTCCCAGAGATGCTCCAGTCTCTTCAGCACTTTTGTAGCCTCTGCTGGACTGTCTCCAGTAGTTCTCTGTCTCTTAGATCTGGAGAGCCCACATCTTCCTGGCAGACTTTTCCAGTTCACTGTAGTAACACTTGCAACAGTCTCATAAGTGAGAAAAACAAACCCACTGAGGTTTGCCAGCTCCAGGCAGCCCACAGCATCAAATTATCTGAAGGCATGAGTGCAAGAAGGCAAAGCATCTTACCCCACATGTTGTGGAACTAACATAGGAATCCATCAGGAGACTATCAAACATGGAGGCATCTTCATTGATCAGCTCCACATTCCTTCTTTTAAAGAGCTGGCAGAGAAGAAAATACAGGAGAAATTATTAGAAAGCAATGCTGAACAATTTTCCTAACTAGCCATTCTTGTTCCTCAAAGAAGATATTGTCAGCTAGCCTGAACACAACCTGGGGAGCAAAGCAGCCATTAATAACAGCTCTGCACTCTGTGTAGCATACAAACCCCAAGACTAAAACATGTTGAATCTTGCCTTCAGCTATGCAAGTGCTCAAGTCACTGAGCCACTGGTACAGGCAAGTGCAGGGTTTGACCTAACAAGTTAGGGAAACTGGGTGAAGAGGGCAGCAGCATAGCTTTGTTTGCTCTCTTAGTGTCACTGACATTTAGTCTGAGCCACACACATCACTTGGGAATCACCTCTTAACTTTCATAGACCTCCAAGCCAAAAGAAACCAAACCAGCTTGGATTAGGAAATACATGGAGCCCATACTTTCACTTGCTCCTCCAAGAAATAACCTCATTTACTAATTAATCAACAACACTTTAAGACCAAGGATCTGTGAACAAAACCCTCCAGCAGTCCAAAGACAAACTGTCTGGGGATCTCTTGCTGCGAGCTGCACTCTCTACTAGGTACAAAGAAACAGAGACAAGCAAGATCCCAGTTGGAACAGGAGGAAAAGAACCTTAATGGGCAGCTCCTTGAAGAGTCCTGGCTGGGTTAAAGGTGCCCCTGAGCTACTCCAGGTGACAGTTACCTGTTGCTCTCGTTTCTGCTTGCGCAGCTGGATCCCTTCCTCTTCTCTCCTGCGCCTCATCTCCTCGGGGTTCAGGGCTTTGTTCTTGTAGCTCTTCATTCGGTAGTTATCCTTGGCAGGACTTGCCATGGTTTCTGGGGAGAGGAAAGGAAACACATCTACCTCGGATTTCTTGTCACTCTCTAGCTCCTTTATTCACCTGATTTCCTGACAAGGGAACCCATGCACACAAAGAAGCATGGAATAGTCAGATTAAAGCCTTCCATGCTGCTCTCGAGAGCTTTGAGTTAGAATGTGATGCTGAGCTCGGCTCGTGGGAATTGAGAGTGTTAGGAAGTTCTCTCCTTACTGTTCCAGAAGGAAACTGAACCCAACTTCACGATATGGAACACATTATTACCCTTCTGAAAGGCTACTCAAACAGCTTCACTGTCCTCAGGAGGAGCAGAATCCAATTCCACTTTGGTTTGCAGCAGCAATGATCTCCTTCGCCACACACTGACACTTCCCCCCCAGCCTGAGAGGTTTGCTGTGTATGCATGACAAAAATCCAGCAGAACCCACAGCAAACTAAGGCTTTGATTTTACAGTAACAATCTTTGCCAAAAGCAGCTCTGTCCCCACCATCTAGGCCATGTTTGTCCCATCAGGTTCCTGCAAGTGCTCAGTGCCTGACCTACTTCTTTTGCTGCTTCATCTCTGACTAATGCAGTACTTCCAACTTGATTACTTGTCTCTTTGCTTCCCAGTCAGGGAAGTGACACTCCAGTGTTTGGCACAATTAAAGGCAACCAAGGCCAGGCAGTAACCTGATTACAGAAGGATATCAATTCCTCAGCTGTGTGATCTCCAGAGGTCCCTTCCAACCCCTACCATGCTGTAATTCACTGTTTGGGCCACGTGGACCTTTCCAAGCTCCCCCTTTCCCCCATTTATGATACAGATGACTTGTTTAACATCTGTGCCTTTCTCAGGATGGGAAGGAAGTAATCATGATACACAACATCAGTTAACCCTGAGACCAACTGGCTCTCCTCCAGAAGCCTGCTGGATACCAGTATCTTTGTTTTCTCCCAACTACTAAGGGCAGGTGGAAGCAGTGTCCTGTGAAAGTTTGTAGCACTATCTCCTTACTCTTCCAAGCTTTGAGCACTCCTCAGGCAACTGCTTTACACAAAGTTTCAGTCCAATTTATCAGCTGCCCCCAGCCACTCTGGAACCCTTCCAAGACCAGCTGGAGAAGTTTCAGACCTGACTGCCCTCCTACTAGGAAAGCCAACACACAAATATCCAACCTTTTATTGCTGTGGAAAGAGGAAAACAACCTAGAATATTCATATTTTAACAGGAGAGGAAACAAAAGACTTCCAGTTCTATGACCTGGACAAGCTGGAACCTCATGAAGTTCAACTAGAGCAAGTGCAGAGTCCTGCAGCTGGGGAGGAATAACCCCATGGACCAGGACAGGTTAGAGGTTGACCTGCTCTGTGGAGAAGGACTTGAGGATCCTAGTAGATAAGTTCACCATGAGGCAGCAATGTGCCCTGGTGGCCAAGAAAAGGCCAATGGTCTCCTGGGGTGCATGAAGAAGTGGGAGTAGCAGCTTGAGGGAACTATGCAACTGTTCTCACTTGTCCATCCCTCTTCCCAGCAGCACTATATGCCAAGAAGAGAGGGAAGAACTTAACTATTAACTGAAAAGCAACTCATTCAGAAGACTTTAAAAAAATCTACAGGCTTTAGGGGTTTCTGTCTGATCTTATAGTAGCAGATCTGAACTCAGAACATGCACTTAACTACCCCTGTTACATCAGGGCACTCCTGTTACTACCTCAACACCAATAGCTAACAAGAGAGGAGGAGATCCTACCTTAATTCTGAAGATGACAAGAAAAATCTCCTAACAAAGACCAATTTGTTACCTTCCTTTGGAAAGCAAAGTCTCCAATTAAAAGGTAATTTTTAAGAGGAGGAGGAGGAGGGAAAAAAAGCGATTAAATGACTTAACACTATAGGCAGGATTAGCAGCCAGTGAGTCATATAAATAGCTAAGGGACACATGACAGTTCAGCTGCCTCCAAACTTGCACAACTCCACTCAAGCTGGGCACACCCTGGACCCTACTCTGGGTGTCTGTAGACAGCCAGAGACCCTCAGCCAAGCTGAGCACTCTCAACACACACTCAGCACCTTGTAGTTTAAAGCTTTGTACTCCCAGGGGATCAAGAACACTGCAGGGAAACCCCAAGGATCCACCCAGCCCCTGAAGAGCCATTTTTCCCTCACTCTGACACTTCATCTCCTCCTTTCCCTAGTATACCTTTGTCTCTTCAGATGATTTCCAGTGCCTTTTTCCAGCCTATAATCTGTGTCAATACTTTAATGACACCAAAATGCTAATTATTTACATCATATCTCATTTCCACAGCAATGGCTGAATGGCCACAAATGCAGGATTATGACTTCAGGGTGAGCTCAGCAGATGCTGGAGGCATCACAGACTGCAGCAAGCCCAAACACAGGAAACAAAACAAGAGACTGGGATGCCAGGCACGTCCAAACTCTCTACATCTAGTGTTCCAGTACAAAACATCCAGCTCAGCCAGCAGAACTGCCAGGCAGGCTTCAGCAGCACTGACTATTAACTGCACTTCTATCAGTGGGAATACCCTCAAAATAACCTCACAAAAATCAGATTGTTGGAGTAATGTGGCCTACCAGGTTAGGGAGAATGATTGGCTGCTCACAGGTGAGTGATGCACAGAAGATACTCAAGCCACAGATCTTCACTTTGGATCTTCACATCATTGCTCCAAGGAGTTCTGCTTTTACAGCAAAGCTCTTACCTGGGAAGTGGTAAGAGAAACTGAACTGCAGCAAGTTCTGTTAACTGCTCTGCTCACTGCTCTGCTCTCAAGTTTGCTTTTTGGCAGCTGCCTTCACCTCTACACAACCATCCCCTACTAGGAGGGGAGCATCTTGTGCTGCACCTCTCCTAGGAAAGGTTTTTCTTCTCCAAGAGCCACCTAAGCCCTGCCTTAAATGAAGATACAATCAGCTCACACCCTAGAATTACCAAACTGTCCTGATGTTGCTCCAGCAGAACTCCAAGGCTCCAAGCTTACCTGCAGCACTCCAACGAAGCAGGGCAATAAGGTTTTGTGCTTTGTTTTTAGCACAGCAGCTCACCCTGAGCTAGCTGAGCAGCCTGGAGCTGTTCCAAGTACCCTTTTTTTTGCCCCTGAGACCACACCAAACAGACTGCACAGCAGATAAACCATTCTGGCAGTGCCTGCAGCCTGCTCAGCACTTATCTCTTCCCCAGAAGCCACCCTGCAACCATCCTCCTGGCATGACAGGTACAGGTACCCATTGCCCTGATGGAGGGAAAGGCTGCAGGCACCCAAACAGAGGTGCCTGGGGCAGTGCTGTGAGCCCATCTAACCACCTGCTGAAGAAAGAATTGGCTTACTGCATGTCCCACTGCACATGGCAATGCAAGAGGGATATGCAGGCACTTGTGGATAGCCTGGCCACATCCCCCACAGCCTCATCCCATCCGAACAGGCATAAAGCCATGTTTGCACCCCTAGAGCTGCTCAGGCAACAAGCTGTCTGCCCAGGTGCAGAAGTACATGCCTGTGTGGGTGCAGAAGTGTTGGGCAAGGGCTAGAGCTTGCCCTGTTCTACTAGACTATCAGCACAGCAGGAGTATGTTGTTAGAAAAGAAAGGGAAACACCAAGAACTAGGCCAGAATTAGAATGAGGCACCTCCTCTACCACTGGAAACAGTATCAGAGCTTTTCCAAACCCAGCAAAAGCCAGTCCAGCTCTTTGGGGTTCAGGCCCTTACTTATTACACTGCCCAAGAGGGATTTCAAAGCTACCATGAGACTCTGCCTCCTAGCATAGCACAACATCTTTGCCATAAACAAAGTCCCCATGCCAACAATTTCTGCAAGGTATTACCTTTGGAATCAAACTGATCAAAATTGGTCCATTAAATACAAAGCAAGGCTTTCTTAAGCTAGTGATGACTTCAGGTGTTCTGTGAGCTGAGAAACCTTTTATATTAACTACAGGAGCAGTGTAACTCAGTGATGAAGCTTAACTGACCAATACATTCTCAATTCCCTGTGCAAAGCAAACCCTCCACAGGAGATAAGTTTGGCTCCTGCAGTAATGTGGGGGGTTTTTTTTGGCAATAGTTGGCTTTGCTGAGGAAAAAGAAATCATCCTCCAGCTGTCATGTAAACTAAAGCATTACTAAGTACAGGTTGCCACAGTCATCCTTATGTATTGAAGGAGGAGAAGGTATTTACCACTTAAAAGAAAGGAAAAGCAGTGTGAAAGTTTGACTTTGAAGGCTCAAAGCCCTCCAATTCTGTAAACGTGTCTGCAAAAGCCAACAGAAGCTACAGATAAGCTACAGCACTTTAGCCAGAAAACTGTAATCCCAAGGTCATTGTTGCCACACCAAGACTGCAAGGACTTCTTGATGTTCCAGAAGCAAAAACTCAACCTTGCTCCTTTTCCAGGTGCCACTTTTCCCATTCCTCTGCATCACCAAAAGCATTTATTTGCTTCCATCATTTTTGAGCTGCTGATTAAAGCCTCCAAGCTGAGTCACTGCAGGGACTCACATGTCTAAATCAGGACTGTGCTGCTGAGTCAGAGCAAAGCGACAGAGCAGAGAAACAGTTAGGCTGACAGATCTGACAAGGCCTTTTTTCAGCCCAAATAAACCACTCTTTCACAAAGATCATCTTCATCAAGGGATCTATTAGCTGAGCACAGGACACATAGCTATGGCAAAGCCAGGAAGGCTGACAGCTCAGTGCTTGGAGGGCAGAAAGGGAGCAGAATGATGCAAGTACACTAAGAAACTCCATCAACACTGACCTGACACTTCAAGCCCATAGGGACATTCCAAGCACTAGGCCAGATGACCTCCAAAAGCCCCTTCCAACTCCAGTTTTCCCTGTGATAGTATCAACTTGCTCAGTTATAATTAACTCTCTTGTAAACAGGACATGTAGTAGCCAAACACACTCAGGGAACTACTAAGGCTTTCTGACTATGTTCTGCTCATTCTCTACAACTCCTTGAAAGGAGGTTACAGCAAGGTAGGGGTTGGTCTCTTCTCCCAGCTAACAAGTGACAGGACAAGAGGAAACAGCCTCAAGTTGTGCCAGAGGTTTAGGCTAGATGTTAGGAAGAATTTCTTCCCTGAAAGAGTGGTTAAGCATTGGCTCAGGCTGCCCAGGGCAGTGCTGGAATCACCATCCCTGGAGACATGTAGATGTGGTGCTGAGGGACATGGTTTAGTGGTGACCTGGCAGTGTTAGGCTAGCAGTTTAATTTGATAATCTTACAGGACTTTTCCAACCTTAATGAGTCTACCATATGAGACATCAGAGCAGTTTGGATCACACCAAGAAAATGACCCTTTAGAGAAGAACAAGCTAGCAGTGCTGAATCAGAGGTTTAAGACTCTGCTCATCTTCCCTGACAATGTTAACTGCTAGATGTGATACTCAAGCTATCTCAAATTACCATTACTGAGGCATTTCTTTCATAAAAACAAATCAGGATTGCTTCCTGACACCACGTATCTCCAGGAGGCTTCAGAGTTGAGTGGTTAACTCAAAAACTTGTTCTTTCTGCAGAAAGCTACTCACCACAGCTCACAAGAACACACTGGCAGTGAAGCCCTAGAAACTCTACTCAGCATTTTGGGTACAGTATGTTGGTTTTGAACACTTTCTTACTGCTAGCACCTAATGACAACCAGAAAGATCATCTCTGGCCACTTCCATGTCCACCTTCTCACTGGATAGTCACACTATTACCAAAGCTGCTGCTCTAAGTGATCAAAATTCAATGCAAGAGACATCAAAACAGTGTTAGGCATTTCTGAAGTGCCTCAAAATCTGTGTTTTTACTAAGTTCTTAGAGCTTAAGCCCTCACTTTATAACATAGCATAAAGCTACAGCTACAGACCTACTAACATCTCCAGAGGATTCTCTTCTAGAACACCTGTGTCCAGGACAACTTCAGGATTTCAGTTGAAAGTACAGAAAGAGAAGCCTAAATAATCTGTATTTCTTCAAGAGAAATTAAGTTAGTTATAATAAAGACACAAAAGTAGTTTAATTACCTCAACAGCTCTGAACTCCTACCAAGAAATCAGCCAAGAAGGAAGCTCAACAGTCATGCTTGCAGGAGAAGAACAACTCCAGAAGTCCTGCCAAATAAGCAGCAACTCTTCCTCCATAGCCCTAGAATTACCTCAGCTGCTGTTGGAGCCTGGAAAAGTGGCCAACTTCTGTCACCCTGTCACTCATGCAGGTCTGGTTTGCACTTCTGCCCTGCTGCTTTTCTGCTCTGCCATAGGTTAGTAGAATCTTTACTACAAAGCAGTTCTCTTTCAGAGCTGTCTCACACCCACCATCCCCTGAGCAGCCTTCCCACACAGCTCTTGGGCTGGCTGCTGCTGCAGCCACCCCTGGCTCCCTCCCTTCTTCTGCCTCAGCTCCCAGCAGCCAGCCATGTGCTATCACTACTGGAATGTGCAACAGCTTCACTGATGCTGCTGCCTGGAGAGGGGGAAGGGAGAAACAAAACTGCTCTTGGGGGGGAAAAGGAACAGTCCTACAGAGTATTCACCCTTCACTAGGGCAGTCTGGAATTAGGATTCCTTCTGGGCTACCCATGCTCTGATGGATGAAGAAGCATCTATTCCTTAATATATATTCATTTCAACTCTATCTCCTCCCTCCCCACAAAAAAAAATCTGAGGTTTGGGAGTTTTAATTCCTCTTCAAGCTGATTTACATATCCTGAGACACTCCTATTTCCCAGCACAACCATGTCACTTGAGGTCAGAGACTTCTTGGTGACAGCTCTTAAAACAGGGATTAACTCTTCAACTGAATCAACTCCAACCTGACCCACCAGAGTTTTAGGAGGTTAAAACCAACCAGAAATAGTCAGAGACAATTACAAAGGGCTCTAAAATGCCAACAACATCCTTCCTCACACCTGCTTTGCTCCAGAAGCAAACAAGACTATCTGATTTGCTAAACAAATCTGAGTTTATCTGGACCTCAGTAGCACAAGAGCTTCCAGCTGAGAAAGGCTGAAGGAATTAGTATGTCCACTGTCAAGTTCTTTCAGTGAGCTCCTCTTCACAAAGTTCATGTTTGCTCACCTGACAGCAAGCAAACAAAGCACAACAGCCAAAGAACTACTTAAATTCATCAGCTATATCAGGTTTATTAGGAATTGAGCAGTGCATACTGCTCCAGAGGCTAAGCAGCACTAGAAAGGCATTCAGAGATGTCACCTGCAGAGCAAAGGAAGGAAGAACTGACAAACCTTTCTAACAACACAGGCAAAGCCAATCTTACCCCCTGCTGCTTACAAACACTGGCACCCACAGCACACAAGGAGGAGGTTAACAACTTGGGCTGCCACTGTTTAGTCCTAGTAACCTAAAACACTGACAAAGCAGCCTTTAGTTTATTTCAAAAGAAGAAAGTTCCATTAGGCTAATTCACATGTGGGGAGTACTAAATGCCTGCTTCAGACTCCAGGAAGAAGCAGGGAGAGGTGGTGGGGAAGGATGGGAAGCAGCTCTGGAGAATATAGGCAGTTTGCAGCCATTCCCCAACAGGTTCAAGGACATTTTTCTCCTCCCAAGTTGCCAGTCAAGATTTTTACATCTCAAGCTATAAATTAAAGTTTTAAAAGCTGTTGTGGAGTGGCAGAGCCATTGCAAATAAAGCCTTGCGGCCACTAACTTCTAGAACATCACAGGAGGGGTTTGAAGACCACAGGAGAGTTTCTGATGAGATCTGATTTAATCAAGGATGCATCTCACTCCCAAAGGGTGTTTTTAAGACTTCTGGTTAAAAGGCAATATTGCAGGTGAAAATTGATAAGACCTTGATCCTTACTTGCCACAGGATCATTGCTTTATAGGGAACAGTTCTGGCTTTCCCGTTCACCTGATCCACTCAAACCCTATCTTACTACTTGAAGCCTCAAGAAAAAGACATCTTGCTCCCCAAATTAGAGAGTTTCAATTTCAGGGTACATCAAAAGTGATCAAAAAAAAAAGCCTATAGTCAGTTATGATTTATTTGTGGCTAACAGAGAGAGCCATCTGCTGCCTCTCTGAACTTTTATTTAAGTGGTACTGCTTATAAAGGTGCAAACAACTCCTCCACAACACTCCTTTCCTGCACAGTGTCACGAGCTGTATTTGCTTACACTGTCCACAGGGATATGCTGTGCAGGGACAGCCTGGGAAGTTTATATTGACATTGCTGCTGAAGTTTTATGTTATGAAAACTAGCCCAGCCAAAGTCCTGCTGGGTGATGAGAGCAGTGAACAGTTCAGTAGGATCTCACATGAGCCTGATCAGGGCTGAACTTTTACAAACTTCAGGTTTTAAATAAACCAAAGAACACAGATCTGACAGCATGCCACTAAGCTTCAATCACAGCAGTTCTTTGCCCCCACCACTGCCTCTCGAGGCTTTTACACCTTGGTACTTGAGCCCATCCCCTCACACTCTGTTCCCTCATGTCCCATCCCTCACATCTCACCCCTTGTGCCCCATCCCTCAGGTCCTGTCCATCATGTCCCAACCTTTCACACCCTATCCCTGTCCCTCGCATTCCATTCCTTCACGCCCAGTTAAGTCCCCTCACATCCCATCCCTTCATGACCTGTCTATGGCGTCCCATCCCTTCGGAGTCCCCAGTACCCAAGAACCGGGACATGACAGCACTAACCACACAACACTGCTCCCCTTCCTTCACCCCGGAGCTGCCCAAAGCCCGAGCTAGCGATCATCGAGTCGCTATTAACGACAAATCCCACTAGCAACATCCCTGTTCCAACGGCCTGGCTGCTGGGCTGGGGCACATCTTGGCCCCTACCCCGGCAAATCCCCTCAGCTAGGGCCCCTCCGAGACCCGGCTCCGCGCCAGCACGCTCCGAGGGCCCTGCCCGGAGCAAGAACTCGTCGTGCCGGCGCCGGGATGACTCAGCGGCGGCAGCCGAGCCAAGAGCCCCCCGCCCCGCCGGGCCAGCCCGCCCGCCGCCGCTGAGGGGAGGCGGCCGGTGCCGCGGTGAGGGGCGCGGGCGGCGCTAGGACAGGCTGTCCCTTGCCCAGCTCTCGGGACTGCCTCTCTCCCTCTCCCACGGCCCCTCCGCCCACTGCTGAGAAGCCCCGACCAGCACGACCGCGCCCGCCCTCACCCATCGCGGCTCCTCCGGCTGCGGCTCCCGAGCTGCAACAGCCACAATATGGCGATCTGGGGAGAGGGAGCGCGAGGGGAACGGACGGCGGCCGGGATAGGACAAATCGCCTCCGCGCGAAGGGCGCCACGCCCCTTACGGCGGCAGGGGCGGGGCGAGAGTATGTGCAACGGCGCTCGGGCGCCCCCAACCGGCGGGGAGGACCTGGCGAGGGCCCTGCCTCCCAACCTCTCACATCCTGTCCCCTCACATCCCATCCCCTCCTATCCTGTCCAAGGAGAGGCAGAATCCCGTCAAAAACGCTCCTGGAACTGGACATGACCCTGAGGCTCCCCATTAAAGGCAGCAGCAGGCACCTGTGGTTGACTACACCCCAGGAAGGGCTGCCCCTGCTCTCCCTGATTGGAACAGATAGGGATACAACATTCCTCTCCAGCAGCCTCACAGGTAGTGGTGCCAGGCCTAGAGCTGGCAGGGACATGGTTTGGTTTGTATTTGGCTGTTTTCAGGCTCACTCGAAGCCACCACGGGTTGGGAACAGGGTAGACACGAGCTCTAAGGAGGCTGGGACAGCACAGGAACAGCTTCCCAAGGAAATGAGAACACAGGACACAGGCAGAGACTCTGTAGAATTCCTTTAATTGCTGTTAACTGCAAGTCTGTAAAAGGTTTGGAGAAAGTCATCATTACAAAACTACCAGCTGTTAGAATTGTTCCTGGTTTGCACCCCAGCTAGAAAAGGCTCAGGGAGATGCAGGGTAGTTCAGAACAGAGAATATTGCACAGACAACCAAAATGGTTAATTTGACTAAAGAAGAAGAAGGGGGGGGGAAGAAAGTGACCATAGATGAGAGCACTGCACCCTTGGAGCTCTGCTGCAGACCCAGGGAGCCAGCTGTGACTCCCATCATCCACCCACGAGGGAACTCAGTCCTGACACCCCACCAGGGTCACCTCCCCACAACAGGATTTCCAGCTACAGCTACATTTGAGCCCAGGACATTTGAGGCTGCAGCACATTCTGGAGGCTCAGCTGTGCCCACCATGCACCAAGCAGGAAGAGAGCTGTGGCTCAATCCCCAGCTCTTGAGGGTTTGGCAGGGAACACATGCTCTCCTGTAAGTGCCTGAAGCCACCACTGCCACCAATCCACTTGTGTGGGTAGCTGCATCTGAGAATCCCCCCAAAGGAGGGGGAGGGAAACAAACCCCAAACCTTAACTTTTCCAAGTGCACCTCAGTTAATGCTAAACAAACCCAGAAGGAAACCCTCAGCTGCAACAAAACAGCCCTGGGAGAGGCAGAAGGACAAAGGCAGCACATATAAAACCACCACCCAAAAGGCCAGAGCCAGCAGTGAGGGCTCTGTCACTGTGGATTAGCAACATTTGGTGACATTAGAAGGGAGCTGCCCCCAAAAGAGAGGCTGTGGGTCCAAAGGAAGCACTGCAAGCAGTCACAGAGGTGTAAGCAGAGGATCCCAAGTGAGCACAGGGAAGCTTGTGACCCTGGTGGCTGTGAGGCCCAGCACAGGTGGGACACAGGGGGTCAGCTGAGGGGACAGATAGAGTCTCAACCAACATGTACCAACCATGCTTGGGCACTTCTGCCTTCTCCCAGGCTGGGAGAGGGAAGAGCTGAGCCTCAGCACCAAGGCAGAGGTTAAAGTGGTCATTAGGCCAGACTGAAGCTTTGCAAGGGCTGAAGTGAGCACCAAAAACAACACAGAGGTGCAGCTCCCAGCGTGACCCAAAACACTGCTGGCCCCAAAGGGCTCAAGGAAGAGCAAGCCACAAACACTGTGCTTGGTGAATTCAACTAGAAGTACACAAACCCCAAGAGAAGGCAGCAGTGCAGCTGCAAGGGAGAGAGCAGCAGGCTGTGGCTGTTGCTCTTGCAGCAGGCAATGAGAGTTTCCAATAGAAGAAGCTTCCAATATGTAAAGCCAGGCAGAAGCTCAGAATTTGACAGGGAGTTTAGCTCCTTCCAGCACAGCTCAGTTTTGGGTCAAGGCCACAAGCCAAGTGCCTTTCTTTGCAGCAAAGAGCAGCATAGCAGAAGGAACTTCTACTGCCACACCTCCAGCCCTGGCCATGAGGGCTCTCTCCAGGGGTGATCTTGCCAGCAGCAGAGAGCAGCAAGCAAGCAGGCCCAGCTTGCACCCAGGAACTGCTGTAGACTAGGTGCACACACACACACACACACACACAAGCAGCCAAGCAGCCAGCAGGCAGTCAGGTGGCACCAAGCAATCCTGCCACGTGTCCAAGTGCCCAGCTCACCCCAGGGACCCCTCCCTGCAGCACATCTGCCTCCACACAAGACTTCTGGGGCAGTCAGTTGTTGGCCTGGCCAGTCTCTAGGACCTACTTGAGAAGATGGGCTCCCTAGCAGCTAAGTGTATGAGTGAACTCCTGCGTCCTCCTCCTCCTCCTCCTCCAGGTCTGAAGAGGTTACTCGAGTTGCCCACAGGATTTAGCAGGAATGAAACTCCTCCTCCAGCCTGGCACTGCAATCCCCAGCACAGTTACACACAAAGGAACAGCCAGTCTGTGATTGAATTCACATTCAATGGTGGAAATGAGCCTGGGACACACACTGGAAGGAGATGCTTTATTCCCAGTCTTCCCACTCCTCATCTTCCAGCTGCAAACCAGAGTAACATCCCTCAGTTTGTGTCTTGTAACTCAACAGCCATCTGCAACAGATCCTCCTGCCTATGGCACCCAGGTCAGCCCAAAGCCTGACACATCCCCACACTCTCACCACAGGGATCTGCTCACTCAGTTCCCCTTGGGGAACTTGCACACTCATCCCTCTGGAAGCACATCCAGACAGCCACCCTCCACTCCAGCCAACACCCACGACTCCCATGGCAAGATCCCAAGCTAAGTCTGACTTCAAAGAGCAAGTCATGCCTTAGAGAATCCTCCTGTGAGCTGCTCTAGGCAGGCAGCAGCCTGCTGCAGTGCTGCTCTGGGGCTGTTTAGCCTGCAGAAGAGAAGGCTCCAGGGAGACCTTCTTGCAGCCTTAAAGGGACCTATCAGAATGATGGGGAGAGACTTTTTAGCTGTGACAGGACAAGGGGTGATGGTTTGAAACTAAAAGAGGAGATTCAGACTAGATACAAGAAAGAATTTTTTTACCCTGAGGGTGGGGAGAGCCTGGCCCAGGTTGCCCAGAGAGGTGGCAGATGTCACATCCCTGGAACCATTGCAGGTCAGGTTGTTTGGGGCTCTGAGCAAACCTGCTCTAGTTGAGATGTCCCTGCAGGGGAGTTGGACTAGATGAGCTTGAAAGGTCCATTCCCACCCCAAATATTCTGTGATTCCATGCCCTTCCAGGCTAGCAGCAGCCACATCTCACTTCAAGGTGCCACACAGCCTGGGCTCCAAGCAGAGCTCACACCAAGGGTTTCTCACTCTGAAGCACTGTGGTTTCTCTCCACCTCCCAGAGGAAGCACCCAGTGATGGCAGAGCTCATGCAGCATCACCCCAAGGAGCTGCTGATGGCTTCTGGGAGCAAGCTTTTCAATGTGACAAGATGCCCTCCCCACAACTCACCTCCCCAGACACTTCCACCTTCGAGAGTGCCAGCTGCACCTCCTCTTCAGTCATGTCCAAATCAAAGTCCTTTTCCCAGTCCTCACTGATATCAGTGCTGGAGCCTGGAACCACAAAGAGTACAAGTGAGCTGCTCTGCTCTCCAGATGCTCTGGCCAAAGCACACAGTTGTCCCAAAGCCCTGGCACCCAGGAGGCTCAGATCTCCCACAGCCTGCCCAAAGAGAAGAAGCCTCTCTCATTCCCAAGAGCAGGCTGTCAGCTTGCTCACAGAGATGGAATGGATTGAACCACAGCAAGAGCTATTTCAGGATAAGTGGGAGAGGTAAACACTGAACCATGTTCTCCTCTGGCCTGGGAGAGCTAGGGTGTGTCACATTTCAGTCACACAGAAAACACCACAGATAAGGAGTGACTTCAACACAGGGACTGTCCTAGTGCCCAAGAGAAACAGCAACCTCCTGAGGCAGAGGAGCAGCAGGGACACACTCACTACACAAACCACAGCTTTGCCCCAACACCCAGCAGGCCAGAGACCAAAGGCCTGCTCTGTTCAGCCAGTAGACTCTTCATTTCTTGGCTAACTTCATTCTGCTTGTGCTATTTGGCCACCTTGCTGGATCTTGGGTTGCCTCCAGTGCCTTTCTCATCCTATAACCAACATAACCATTATTCTAGGAGAGCCTGCTGAAGGCAGAACCCCCTGCAAGTAAAATAGTGTCAGAGCTGTGACACATCCCTCCTCAGGGTCTTGGAGGAGTCTCACCCTCAGATCTCCTGAGGGAACACAGGAATTGGGCTCAGGAGAGGGTTCAGGCTGTGGCAGCTGAGAGCAGATTGTCCCCCTATGATGTGACTCTGCCCAACAGCATAAGGATTTGCTTCCACTTTAGTTTTGGCCGTTAAGACAGTCTTTGGACCTAAATTTTCTAGGTGATTTTGGCAAAGCCCCTATTCTCCTCCATCCATCAGCACAAAAATCAGGCTCTTTCCCCAGTAAAAGGTTTCACATACAAACCTTTCTTGCCATTGTTGGAGGGAGTGGATTTCCCACTGTCTGAGTTCAGCTCAAAGACTCGAAGATCCGTTGGTCCTTCCTCTTTCAGAGTCTCTGTCTTGCCCTGGACTTTGCTGCTCTCCACCTCTTTGAGCTCTGTAACAGCCTGTGGCTCTGAGGATGCTGCTGACTCCTGGGCAGGTGCAGAAGGTTGAGCAGGTTCTGGGGGCTTTGGCAGGGAGCTCTGCTCTTCTGAGGTGGCCTCCAGCAGCCTCTGACAGAGGTCTCTGGTCACAGCTGGCTGTGCTCCAGTCTGTAGCTGTGCAGCAGGCACAGAGGCAGGGTTTGCAATCTGAGTCACAAGGGAGATACTCTCACTGCTCTCAGAGGGGCTCCCCTCTGCTTGGGCTGGCTCCGGAGGGAGGATGGCCCAGCTCTCCACTGAGGGTCCCTTGGGAGCAGGGGGGTGGTTTCCCTCCAGGGCTGCTGCAGGGACAGAGTCGTTCTCTGCTGCTTCTGGAAATTTCAGGTTTGCACAAGGCAGGGGTGACATCCCCAAGAACTCCTCTGTAGGAAGGCACAAGAGAAGTGAGAGATGTTTCAGTGCAGCAGGGCTGGGAGCTGGATTGCTGGGAATAAGGAGGAGTCACCACCCTCTCTAACCAAGATCTTCTGAGGTCTGCAGAGCCCTCCCACAGACCCCCAACCCTCTGACCCACCTTCATCCTCTTCCCAGCCTGGCTCCTCCTGGTGAATGCTCTGCTCTGCTCGTTGCTTCAGAGCTTCCCTTCGGGCTTCATCCTGCAGGGAATCAGTGTCAGCAGCTGCTCACATCCCCAGGGCTTTCTCACCCCAGGCACTTCTGCATTAGTGACAAGGACACAGAAAAGGTAGCCCACATCCCAGCTTTTCCAGGGAAAGGATCTTCTGCCTGTTTGTTTTGCACTAGAGAGCTCCCTGGCTGGACTGCCCACCCACAGGAGACTCCCACCTCCTGACCTACCTGCTCCAGGCGATGCACTTTATAGAAGTAACGCTGCCAGAACTCAGCATGGGAAACAGCCACAGGGACCTAGGCGTGGGAAACACAAACAGTCACTGCTGCCTTGCTCCTCTCTCCTCCTGAGCCTTGCAGCTACTCTCAGAACCTTGGCACCTGCCTTTTCAGGTGCACAGACCTGAGAGCAAGCCCCAGGTACACCCTGGCAGATGCTCTGACATGCATCAGAGGAACTTCTATTCCAGCCTCGTGACAAACAAGTAGAGAAGACGACAACATGCTGCCTAATATTGTTGTGCCAGTTTACCAGGCAACCACATTCCTTCCCACCACTAATTCCAGGGCCCAAGCAGCTCCCCACACCCTGAATAAGAAGTTGCCCACTACAGGAACCAGGCAGGGCCTTACCATTTTGGTGTAGAGAGCACGGATGGAAGGGCTGGTTGCCAGCAGCTCTGCAATCTCCCCTTTCTTCTCCTCTAGGTTAAACTGGGAGAGCCAGGCCTCAAAGAGCTCAGCAGGGCCTGCACAGGATAAGCACAGGGATAAGAGTCCTTGGCACAAAGAAGGCAGAACAGTTCTAGGAAGTCTCATTGGGAAGATGCTACAAGACCAGACCAGATGCAGTGTGCAAGGGGCAAAGAAGGAGTGAGACAGCCACACCTGATATTGTGGGTCCTCTACCAGCACAAGTTCAAACTGACCCATCAAACTCCAATCTAAGCTGGTCCCCAATGCCATAGACAAGTCTGCTCCCCATAAAGGCTGACCCCAAGCCAGCAGGCTGCTGACGAAAAGCTCTGGACAACTGAGGAGAGCCCACCCAAGGGCCAGCTCTGCCAGGCCCCCACATACCATCAGGTTCATTGCAGTAGGTGGCTGGGTCTGACTGGAGGCTGTAGAGGCGAGCCTGCAGGAGAAGATGCACAGGGCACAACCATCAGTGCATGGGCAGCAGCAGAGCCCCAGAAGACAGGGCTTGGGATTCCACATGCCAGAGAGAAGCTCTGGGAACAGGGCACTCACCTTGGCACTGTCATAGGGTTCTGTGGTACCTGTGGGTGTTGCCATCAGTGTAATGACATCGCAGTCAATGGTCTTATCCGGAGAGGGAGCAAACGTGTCTGAGATGACACCCAGGAAGTCTGAGAGCCCTTTCCTCACCTTTTCTGTTGCACCTGAAGCACCTTCTGCCCTCTTGAAGAAAAAAAAGCAGCACAATGTAAGTAATAGTGCCCAGGACAGGCCTTAGTTTTTTCTGGGTAGGTTCCTTTAAGGAAGCAGGATGTCTCTCCCTGGGTGGCCAGGGCTGGACTAGGAGAAGGGTGTGGTGGCAGGCTCTAGCCCCAGGTAGTGGTGGGGCAGGCAGGCCTTGAAATAGTCTTGTGGGAAGGACACAGTCAGGTTTTGGGACTGGCTGGTTTGGGGGTTGGACTGTCCCAGCAGCAGATGAACAGGGCTAAGGAAATCCAATGTCAGTGACACTGCACCAGGGAGAAAGTCTGAAACCTGAAGCTCATGGTCGTGCTTTGGGGTGTGTTCAGAGGATCACATCCTCAGAGGCAGGTACATCGTATTCACCTCCCATTTTGCTTTCTGCAACAAGAAGCCCAGCTCCCTCCCTCCTGTACTCACTGCCAGCTTGTCCTTGACCACGCTGGCCGTGGCAGCGATCGTGCAGGCTGTGTCATGCTGCACTACTTGAGTGAACTCAGCCAGGTCCCTCTTCATGAATTCCAAAGCTTCTGTGGACTGTATGAAGATGACAGAGAGACTGTGCAATCTTTTCACTCTCCAGCCAAGCCTAGGTCACCCTTACCCCCATTTGTGCAATAGGTAAGGCTGTAATAACAGAATCCCAATACGGTGGGGACTGGAAGGGACCTCTGGAGATCTTCTAGTCCAACCACCCAAGGCAAGGATGGGATACAAACCCACACATGCAGAATAACAATGGGAAATAGCTAGGCCCAAAACATGTCACAGGAGGTTGTTTTTTTTAAGCTAAGAATAGAAAAATACAGGTTAGGAAAAGCCTTGCTCTGAGCTTTGTCTATAATTATCCTGAGCAATGCTGTGACAGGCAGGAAGTTACACAGCAGCAAGCAATGCTGGAAGCACATGCCCCCCCTCTGCTCAGGTGGTGATTTTCACATCAACTAAGCCCAGCAGTGGTCAGGTCACAGAATCACAGAGCTATAACAAAGACATCAGAGCTCCCTCTACACATATCGATCACTCCCTTTGTCAGGGTCCTGTGCTGCGCCGCAGGCACTCGCTAAGGCTCAGGAGACACCAGAGCCGCTGCAGACAAAGCTGCTGTGGCGGCCTCGGCTCGGCTAAGCCCGCAGCCCGCGGGGAGCGCGGTGCGGCGCACACAGGGCTCCGGCTAGCGCCACTGCTCCCTCAGCACACCGAGCAACGAGTCCCGGGCTCGCCCCGCAGGCCCAGCCCGATCCGATCCGCAGCCTCCTACCTTCTCCTTGACGGCTTGGTAGCTCTGCTGCAGCCAGCTCCGCCACCAGCCCGCGTCCTCCCTGCCGAGGGACAGGTGTGTCAGACAGACCCCAGGCCCAGGCCACACCGCCCCGCATACCCCCTGAGGGCAGCCCTTCTCCCGCCGCCCCGGGCCCAGGCCTGGCCTCCCGCCGCCCCGCTCCGGCAGCCCTCACTCACCCCTCCGCCATCTTGGCGGCCTGACGTCACCAATATTTACCGACCCCTCACCCCTCATGCCCTGCCCCCGTGCCGCTCCCGTGACCTCACTTCCGCCACCTCCTCCTGCCGGTACGGTGGCCGGGAGGGAGCGGGAGGCCGCGGCGGAGGTGGGCGGTGAGCGGCAGGTGCGTTCTGGGGATGTCCGCTATCGGGAAGGAAGAATCTCACTGAGGTGGGGAAGGGGCTAAAGGTTTGCAGGGAGGTGATAACGGCAGTTCTTGGCTCCTCCGGTTCCAGCTCTCCGGGAGGGACCCGCGGCTTTGGGGAGAGGCTGGCGGCGGGTGGGTCGGTCCCCGGAGACCCTCCTGCTGACGATGCTTTCTCGTTGACCTCGGTACTGAGCAGAGGTGGTGGCGGGTGGTCGCTCCTGAGAGGTCTGCTGACGGTACCTTGCCGTTGACACCGGTAGCAAGCAGAGGCGGTGGCGGGTGGTTCGGTCCCTGAGGGCTCTTCTGCTAACGGTGCCTTACATTGATGCGAGCAGAGGTGGCAGTGAGTCAGTCAGTCTCTGGGAGCTCTCCTACTGACGGTGGCTTCTTGTTGACCCTGGTAGTGAGCAGAGGTTGCAGTAGGTCAGTCAGTCCCCAGGATCTCTCCTACTGACAGTGGCTTCTTGTTGATCCCGGCCCGGAGCAGAGTTGGCAGCGGGTGGGTGGGTCAGTTGGTCCCCAGGGACCCTCCTGCTGACGATGCCTTGTCGTTGACCCCCCTGCAGGGCGCAGAGGTGGTGGCAGGAGCGATGGAGATGCAGTCGTACTACACCAAGCTGTTGGGAGAGCTCAACGAGCAGCGCAAGAGGGACTTCTTCTGCGACTGCAGCATCATCGTGGAAGGGAGAATCTTCAAAGCACACAAGAACATTTTGTTTGCTAATAGTGGCTATTTCCGAGCCCTCCTGATTCACTACATCCAAGACAGTGGGCGCCACAGCACTGCCTCTCTGGATATTGTCACCTCGGAAGCCTTCTCCATCATTCTGGATTTCCTTTATTCTGGGAAGCTAGATCTCTGTGGGGAAAACGTTATTGAGGTGATGTCTGCAGCTAGCTACCTGCAGATGACTGATGTAGTCAACTTTTGCAAGACCTATATAAGGTCCTCCTTAGATATCTGCAGGAAAATAGAGAGAGAAGCTGCTTTCTACCAGGCTGACAGTGGGAGCTCTGCAAGAGAGGGCACCTCCTATGGCTCCAAAAGCCAGTGTTCTGCCGCTGGCTCTTCCCTGCAGGAAAAGGAAAGGATTTCAGATTGCCAGAGAGATCCTCCCTGTGGGGAATGCAGCAGCTGCCACCCCCTGGAGCTGGTGGTCAGAGATCCTGTGAGCAGTGACTCTCCAGATGATGTGAATTCTTCACTCCCCAAGGTGGTGGAACCCAAGGTGGAGTTTGATGCGGATGAAGTGGAGGTGGAAGTGGGTGAGCAGCTGCCACAGTACCCAGCTCCCTTGTCCCTGGAGCAGATGGAAGAAGGGCTGCACGGTGGGCAGGCCATGGAGCTGGCCTGCAATAACTATCACATGAAACAGTTCTTAGAGGTCCTGCTGCGTAACAGCTCAGCTCAGAGAAAGGATGATGTGGTTCATCACTTTGTCCGGGGCTTTGAGGGTAGGCCAGAGGATGCAGGGGTAGCCATGAGTTCCATGATGGACATTCACAGCGACTGGTATGGTGAGGACACAGGTGAGAGGACTCCAGGGGGGGTGTAGTCTGTACCCTTGAGGAGAAAACCACTTAGCTCTGTGACTTCCTTTGTTACTCTCGTTCTTGTTGAGGAATATATTGCTGAATATTATGCCTTAGCAAAATAAACTATTTGTTCTGGACTTGAAAAGCAAGCTGTACTCATTTGTTCAGTGCAGCCTTTGGGAGGTAAGTATTTCTTGACAGCTTTTACAGTCTCTTTGAAACAGATCCTGGAGCTTGCTGGTGGTGACACTGCTGTAATAAACAATCTCCTCTGGGGCCTTGTATGAATAGTAGGTGAATTCTTGAATATTAGGAGTGGGAGATTCTTTTTGTGTTGGAAAGAGGAGTCAGAAAGATAAGTTGAGCTGCCACAAGAGGGATCTGCTGTAGAACCTGCCAGAGCACAAGTAGCTTTGTTCCACTGGAGCTCCTGCCAGCTCCTGGGCTGCTGGATGATCTGTTTGCTGTTAGTTTGAACTTCCCAAAGGCAGAAAACAGGTTTATCCAATACTGAGTTATACCTAGGAATTCTTTAAGAGCACTGAAAGCTTTCAACTCTGTGGTGTTACATAAAGAGGAGACTTAACTTTTACCTCTAGAAGCAAACTCACTTTTCAGCTGCTGGTCACTTGAGATCCTGCTGCTTTCCCAAGCCCAGGCCCGTTGGGATGTCTCCTGCTGGCAGAACTATCTCCTAGCAGCAGTGTCAGGGACCTGGAGAAGAAGAAGGTCATGTCCATATGTATTTCTGCTGAAGTGGACAATAAGGATTTGGGCATTTTACATTCTGCTCTAGATAGCAAGCTTACATTCATCTCATTTCCAACTCAAGCATGCTTGTGTGATCTTAAAGCTAATAAACCCATTATCTCTTACTGCTTTAAAATTAGGAATCTGATAAAATCACAAATCCACTCTTATAGTCACCAAAAGACTGAATTTGTGGAAAACAGTGCTGACACCAGGGAGTGCCTGTGCTTTTGGATGTGTAGCAAGGCAAGAGCATCTAACACACAAACCTTGCTTCCTTTTTTTCCCTCCCTCTCTTAAAAGTCTTCCAGACTGTTAAGGAATCATTGAAAGGGAAATGCTTCTAGAAATGGATAGAGAACAACAGGTGTTATGGCAATGTATTAGAAACTGTGTTAGCAGAGTGGAAGTCTTTCTTCTCTGCTTATAGGGGTCCTGCTAGCTTGGTGTTTTCATAAGACACCAGGAATGAGAAATACAAATTGCTGATAATAGTTCTCTCCTACATTCAGGCTGACAGATCAATGCCACTTACTTTCAAGTGTTCACACCTATTCCAGTCATCCTGGGCCCCTTTCACAGCTGATAGAGGGCAAACAGGCACCTCTGGAGAGCCTAGAAGTAAGGCAGGTCCAAGAACTGCTGTTGATTTTTTAAAGGAAGCTCTAAATGCCCAGCAGGGCTTAGCAATACCTTATGAAGATCCAAAATTGGGGGAGATTAATTTCATTCAGACATTAATATTAGACATTATCTTTTTTTGAGACTGGATTGGCCAAACCTTAGCACAAGAAATGTTCTGTGGTCCCACCTGCTCGATATGGAAACACTTCCCTGAGTCAGTACCTGAAACAGGGAAACCTAATCTTTTAGTTTGACATCTCAACCTTTATGCTGGAAAGGAAGCTTGTATCTGGGGTTTGTGTATTTGTGGTTTTATATGGGTTCCTCACATCTTAATGTAGGCAGATGGGAAACATTGTGCTACTTCTACCTGTCATTTGTGTTAAAGAGTTTAGTCTCTAAAGCTGTTTGCTGCTAATGGTAGCCTAGGGAAAAAACAAAGGCAAGCAAGAAACTTCCTGTGGCTGAGAGAGTGCAGAGACCTCACTGCACTGAGGACAAATCTTTGGCACTGAATTAAATAGCTTCTTCAAATCCAATTAATTTGTTTTTCTGTTGCGAGCCCACACTCCCATAGAGTATCAGCTGTGTAAGTATGGGCAGGCTGAGTTTCAAGGGACTTGACCACCTGCAGCAGCACAAGTGCCTTCTGAAATTGCAGAACCCACCAAAAAACTGCAGGTAAGCCAAACACACAGCGAGGGCAAAGCACAATTAGCTCGACTCAGCCTTGCAGCAAGGATGATCAGAAGCCAGCACAGCTCCTACCCTTGGTGAACTGTCTAACCTCATGCCTTGTGTTTGTTTGTTTGTTTGTTTTCCCCAAAGGTGATGTGTTAGTTGTGCCAATCAAGCTTCACAAATGTCCCTTCTGCCCCTACACGGCTAAACAGAAAGGAATCCTCAAGCGGCACATTCGCTCCCACACAGGGGAGAGACCTTACCCCTGCGAGACGTGCGGCAAGCGCTTCACGCGGCAGGAGCACCTCCGCAGCCATGCCCTGAGTGTGAGTCTCAAACATCAGCAGCACACGTGGCAAAGCTTTTGGTCTTTCCCAAAATACCTTGAGCAAAAGGATTGTTGCCAATATGACAGAAACTTTTCTGATGCTAAGTTTACGCTTTGATAGTTTGCTTTATTCGTACTCATGTAGCTCCAAACCTTTGTCACTGAGGATGTGATCACCTCCAGAGCCATGCCCTGAGTGTAAGTCAGACTTGGGAAAGCTTTTGGTCTTTCCCAAAATACCTTGAGCAAAAGGATTGTTGCCAGTGTGAGAGACACTTTCCTGATGCTAGGTTTAAGCTTTGATAGTTTGGTTTGTTGGTACTTGTGCAGCTCCAAACCTTTGTCGCTGAGGATGTGATCACCTCCAGAGCCATGCCCTGAGTGTAAGTCTCAAAGATCATCAGCACACGTGGCAAAGCTTTTGGTCTTTCCCAAAATACCTTGAGCAAAAGGATTGTTGCCAATATGACAGAAACTTTTCTGATGCTAAGTTTAAGGTGTTAATAATTGGGTTCGTTGGTACTTGCATAGCCCCAAATCTTTGTCGCTGGGATTGTGATCACCTCCAGAGTCATGCCCTGAGTGTAAGTCAGACTTGGGAAAGCTTTTGGCCTTTCCCAAAATACCTTGAGCAAAAGGATTGTTGCCAGTGTGAGAGACACTTTCCTGATGCTAGGTTTAAGCTTTGATAGTTTGGTTTGTTGGTACTCATGCAGCTCCAAATCTTTGTCGCTGGGGATGTGATCATCTCCAGAGCCATGCCCTGAGTGTAAATCTCAAAGATCATCAGGAGATTTGGGAAAGCTTTTGGTGTTTCCTAAAATACCTTGAGCAAAAGGATTGTTGCCAGTGTTAGATATATTTTCCTGATGCTAGGTTTAAGCTTTGACAGTTTCGTTCATTGGTACTCGTGCAGCCCCAAATCTTTGTCGCTGTGATGGGATCAGCTGCCCTTTCGATGTTTTTCTGTCCTATATGTGCACACCAGCACCCTAGAAAGAGCTCAAGCAGGAAGCCAGGTTGCCTTTTTTGACCATAGTGTTTTGTTTCTGCCTTCAGGTGCATCGCTCAAACAAGCCAATTATCTGTAAGGGCTGCAGGAGAACATTCACCAGTAGCCTGTCGCAAGGACTGCGCCGCTTCGGCTTGTGTGACAGCTGCACCTGTGTCACCACCACCCATGAGGACTCCATGCCCATTAACCTCAGCCTTGTGGAACCTTCATCAGAAGGCCAGGAGAAGGGTGATGCTGATAATGATTGGCCCATCTATGTGGAGTCTGGAGAGGAGAATGATCCAGCTGATGATGATGATGCTGATGGCGATGACAAGCAGGAAATCCACAGGAGCTTATCGGACCGAGAAACTCTTATGTAGCAGGGAGAGGAGAGTGGGAGCATTTCAGGTGGCTCCCTGACAGGGGTTGGTCTGCACCAGCAAGCTGAGTATTTTCCCAGTTAGTGAGACTGTGCTGGTTTTTATTATTCCTTTTTTTGTTGTTTTTTTTTTAAATGGGAGAATTGGACTTCTTAATACTTTTAAGTTTTCAGTGCTGTGCACAAGGAATCTGTGAAGAATCTCTTCTCTCTGGGGTTCACAGAGGTTGTACTTGAGCAATTTCCAGTGGTGTCTCTGCCTCCTAGTTTTGTTTTTCCAGGTGGAACATCTCTGTGTTGTTTTGATAACAGGTTTCTTCAAATACTGCTGTCATGGTCCTTAATCCCTGATCTGAAAGGGGCACCACCTTCTCCCTAAAGATTGCATTAAAAGAAATGTTTTCATCCATTACCTTGGGACTTCTCTACCCTAAGTTGTGATCCTTGTGTATTAGGACAGTATTAGCTAAACTGTGAAGCTTAAGGGTTTGCTTAGACTGGATTTGACCTGGAAACCAGGGCAGACAAACCAGGATAACAAAAATAAGCTGCTGCTGCAAGCACAGACAGTAAGAATAAATACATTTCATGTGCCCTTAACTGTAGGTGTTTAGAGAACAAACTTCTCTTTCTGAATTGTTTCTACTGCATCTTCCTCTCAGACTACAGATCCTCAGATGTGTCTTTAATGTCACTTTAAACATTAGGAGTCTTGGTTTAAGACATATTAAGCACACATTATAGTGTCTGATTTCCTGGTCTCTCCATTTCCACTAAGCAAACTGCCCAATTTCTTTCTTTCAAAGTTCATGCTGTCAGTTAGGTTACTTGGGAGTTGTGATTCTGGTAGCTTCAAGAGCCAGATTCACAGCTGTTGTAACTGAGGAGCAGTTCACTCCAAATATCTGAGCTCTGCTTGTGAAACAGCTCTCAATACCCTTTGGGTAGGACATCTCTGAAATTTGGACTAGCCTATTTGTGTGCAAATCCTTTTCTTTGTCTTTTTACTCTATTTCCTTTTAGTCTTTGGTGATCCTTCTCATGGTTTATGTTGTCGTGTGAATTTATCCAAGTACTGTTTGGTTTGCTTGGTGTTAAACTTCAGTGTGGACCTCCTGTTTCTTTGCTGGGATAGAGGAAGGTTGCCTTTCAAAGGAGATGAGTCTTTTACCTTTCCAGTAGCAAACTGATATAAACTATCAAAAGAAGCTGGGAAGAGTACAGCCCACCAACAGAAAGCCTGTTTGGGTAACCTCCTGCTTCCTAACAAAGAGACAAAACTGAAATATACTGTGAAATAAGACTGTTAATACTTCTTTACTATCTTGTTCCTAAGTGTTTCATGATAAGGCAAATTGGGTGAGTCTCCCTAGCTGGAGCAGCTGCTAGAGCAAAAGCAAACTCCAGAACTGGACATTCAGAGTAGGGAAACTGAACCTCTTGGGAAGGTCTAAGTGAGAGCTGCAGGAGTGACTGCAGAGCCCTTCAGTGATTGGACTTCAACCTGTTTTTGTGGGTCTTAGAGATTGTTCTTGTGTGTCATGTGCATAGAGAATGGAGCTGTGTTCAGGTCTGTGTAATGTGGGGTGGGGGAGGGGGTGGGTTTTTCCAATCCCTAATTCAAAGGGACCACCACAATGGATGTTTCCTGTTGAGCTGTCATATTGTGCTGCTTTGTTTTCAGTGGAGTCCTTCAGCCTTTGTATTTAGAAGGGGATGTAGTTTTAACCACATTCTTGTAACCAGATGTTGGTGTAAATCTGTTTGCTGTGTTTCCTATGTAGTTTTGGGGTGAAATCTAGAGCCACCATAGCTGCAGCCTCTACAAGCTTTGAGAAAATGAGGTAGCTGTTTGAAACTATTCCTATGGTGCTTCCTGAAGAGTAAAAAAATAATGTTTTTAGGAAATTTATTTCAACTAGAATCTCTTTCTCAAAGTTTTCCAAAGGCCAGGCAGACTACATCTCTTGAAAGTCTTAGCACTGGGTAATTGACTTTGTTTAGGAGTACACATTTTCATGTCTTTTGCACAGAATTGCAGTGTATTTCTCTGAAGGAATACATGCTGCCCTGGTATTTGTAGTGCATTTCACCTCTTGCTGCAAGACCTTGTAAATAATCTTCCAGATGTGGTGACTGAATTTGCTGATGTTTTTGCAAGGCAGTTTGATAACTGAAGTCCTTTAGTCTAGTTTCAATGAGAGATTCTTATAAACCAAACCTTATTTGTAGAAGTGGTTTCACTATCTTTGTGGATCTTGGAGCATTCTGGAGCTTTTGGATTGTCTAGAAAATAAAACTCTCTGAGAGGGTTGCTTTGATTTATTTTTTTTTTGTTGTTGTTTACCATGCAAAAGTTGACTGAGTAAAGCTTGGGAGTGTGTAGGTTAAGGCTCAGGTTTCAATTCCTGGGAATTAAAAAGGAATATATCCATTTCTGGTGACAGAATCAGATTGTTGGTAGGAAAGGATTAAGAAGATGTTGTCAACTTCAAACCAAGCTAATTGGGTTTGGGTTTTTTTTAAGGAAATCTTTTATATTATTAACACTGACACTGTTTCCTTCCCAGCTTTTGTAGTTTTATAATCATCTTAACTTTTGAAACTCTTTTTAAAGCTTTCCACTTTCCAAGCTGGGAGAAGAGGAGGCTCAGGGGAGACCTTATCACTCTCTCCAACTCCCTGACAGGAGGTTGGAGTGAGATGGGGGTAGCTCAAGTGGAATTTTCTTGGCTGGAAACCACTCTAAAATCTAGAAATGACAAACCAAAGGACTAGATCAAACAACTCAAAAGATATTCCTCCAATCAATGGATCATTTGTGAGGTATTATTGTGCAGGACAAGACAAAATCAGTCCTTGTTACATGACAAACCCAAAGTGTGTGTCAGGAGTAGACTCCTGAGCAAGGTGTCTAAAATATTGTGAGGAAAGCACTTGTATCATCATTAAAACTTCTAATGAAGCTACTCCAGAGACCACTGCATTTCTTTCCTACTTTAAAAAAGCAATTCCCTGTTCCTAGCAGGTGGAGAACCCTTAAAGTACTATTAATAGTGATAGAAAGAAGCAAGTGGAGCACTCCCATTTACCTGGAAACCCAGTGAAATCAAACAGAGCAAACACCTACAAAGAGTTCTTGTCAAAAGGAAGTTTTCAGCAGATGAAAGAAATTGGACATGGATCTGGAAAGCTATGGAGAATGTTCTATAAAAAGAGGTGCTATTCTCTTTGATTTGACAGGCAAAATCAAATTTCAGAGGAATGAATTCAATGAAAACCTGATACTGCAAGTAAATGTTCTGGTTTTTCTCTTAAACAATCTGATTGTTTAGTTGTTTGTTGTTTTTATTTCTCATGCCAAAGATGCTAAAGCTCCTCTGGGCTGACTTTGGAATCAGTTCTGCTAATACACTCTTCAGACTTTGATCACACAATGGTTTGGGCTGGAAGGAACCTTAAAGATCATCTCATTCCAACTCAACCTGCCATGGGTAGGGACATCTTCCACTAGAGCAAGTTGCTCAAGGCCTCATCCAAACTGCTTTTGAACACTTTGCAGGGATAGGGGTGATGTTAAAACAAGAGAAATGACATGAAATTTGCAGGTGACACTGCTCAGAGGATGACTATGGATCAGCAATGAGAGACAGCTGGAAAAGGCTGTGGGGACATCAGATTGAGATGTTTCAGTTGATCATTAACATCATTGCCCAGTGGACTGAAAAGATTCATGTGAAAGACTGTGGTAAATTCCAACCACTTTCATGTTCAAGAATGATTAATGGAGCTGGTCAAGTACAGCAGAATAGGCCTCATGAAAGAGTTTGAAAGCCTGTCCTGCATCTGAAAGGACATGGAATCTACAGAACTCTGGGCATTTATTAAAAAGGACGAATGAAACTGGTGAAAACTGTTGTTGTGATATAAATGGATAGAAATTGAGGATGAATAAATGTGGATGATATAGTGCGACAGTTTTTCTATCAGAGGAGACAGTCTTTAGATGCCTCTCCTGTTTTGTGACAGTGGGGAAAGGAACATAAATTGTTTCAAGACGGAATGTCTCAAGTTTATGGAAGGAGAGGCTAGAAAGGACACAAAGGCTATGGCTAAGGCAGAATGGCTCCCACTGGAAAACAAATATTTATGAGGAATAACTGAGGTGTCAAGAGCACTGAAAAGACCCTGGTGGCAAGAAAAGGAAGGAGAAATACACCAAACTTTGAGTGAGAGAAGGTGAAGAGGTTCAGGAACTGGGATTCCAGAGGCTTTTTTTTTGTCTAGAACAGACATGAAGAGGGGGAAAAAAAAAAAAAGAATAAAAAAAGATATTGCATCTCCTTTTGAGGAAGCTGCAGGCACCTTAAAGAAGAATTTGGGTCATCAAGGCCCCTGCTATAGATAAAGGTGTGAGAAGGAAGCATCTAGGGCATCGCCTCCCCTCCCGGGCAGGCTGTGGGTGTGGGAAGGGGCGAGCAGCAGAGGAAGGCGCTGGGCTGCGGCTGCACTCGGTGCGTTGCCCCTTTAACTGTGTCCCCAGCCCTCGGGCGTCTCTGTCCAACGCCCACGTCAGCAAATACCTTTTGTTTCTTTCACGTTGGGGCTTGCAGGGCTCGGGGCTGCGGGAGCAGCGCGGAGTCGCCTTCAGCTACCGCCAGCCCCGACGCGGGGGCCGGGGACGCACATTCACCGCCCGCTGCCGAGGCTCAGCGGCCGCCGCCCGCAGCACCCAGCCGGTAAGTTGTTGCCG